>VZUI01040944.1:0-76022 GCA_013401135.1 Cettia cetti
TGTTGCTCAATCATCAGGCATCCAGCCTTCAGCTAACTTAATCACTGTTTTCCTGCTTGGCATTCTACAATTCAAAGCTTGTTTTCAATTCTATTTCACTTACAGGTTTTACACTTTTAGAATCTTTCGCTAGGAAATCATATCTGTAAGGCCTTCCTGCCTCATCCTCCCCAACATTTTGTGTTACTCCTTCCAAAGCCCACACTGAAGTCTTTCCAGGTCCAGTTTTATTCCATTCGTTTTCCAGTTTCTGCTCATTTCCACAAGCTTTACACAGACAATTTTCCTTTTTATAGATCTCCTTCCAAAATCTTGTGATCACTGTTGCTCAGCTATGCTTGAGACTTTCTGCTTCTTCCTTCCAGTTCCTTTTTTCTTTCTTTCTTTCTTTTAATAGTACTATTTCTTTAGAATAAATGTACTTCTTGTGACTGTAAGTTATACTCAAGTTAATTCTCAGACTCAGCATGAAAACTGTATTTTGGTTTCTTATAAGATTCTATATATTTTGAATTTGTTTTGGGGTCTTTTTTTATATTTCCTCACACCCTTTGTGTGAGGACATGGCAACTGCATACGATCTGGATACACACATAAAGGTATGAAATTCAGCTATGCAGTTATGCTGAAATTGCTATAATCACTAACTAGAGCTACAATGAAGAGCTAAGAACTCATGTTTCTGATCACTGTAAGTGCGCTGTTCTACACTGCCCTAGAACCACTTCAAGAAATTTTTTTGTGCCAACTGACCACATGAGTAAACCTCATCTTTCCTCTATGTGTCATGCATAGATAAATGACTACTCTCAAATTCTTTCCTTTACCAAAAACATTCACTATTTCTGGTTAAGATTCAAGCAATGTAATTGAAAAGTTATCTTATCCTCAAAGAAGTTTGTCATTCAAGCACTTGGGTAGGCAGTTGTAAAAATAATCTTCCAAAACTCAAGAAAACCCCACCTCAAGTCACCTGAATTATTTGGCAACTCTGCCACTGACAGTTATACTGGCATTTTTTGCCTGAACAGCAAAAAACTGTACTTTAAAGTCTATCATAAGGATATAAATATTTCATTGAATATTAATTCCATTAATGTGAAAGCAATAATCATCAAATTTAGGATTTCATTAAAGCAGCTTGTTGCCTATTCTGCCTTGCTTTATCTTCCTTATTACAGAAATATAATGTGAAATTTTCAACGCTCATGTCAAACAGCTTGTGGTAATTGTTCACTTAAAAAAACATACATTAAAAGTAGAGAAAGTACCTTCCACATTTCTATACATTCCCGTCCAAAATGTTGATGTTTTCCCTTCAAGTGGCTCAAGGTTGTAGGTCAGAAAGCTGGCTTCAGCTGAGTCTTCAACTGAGACCAAAGAGGCACCTGGAAGACATAGGGAAAGAAAAATCTCTTAGAAATGTTCCACAGTGGAAAGCATTCTCATTGTCCTGTCAAGAATCTACTTCATGAGAACCCAGGAACAAACCTGAGCAGCAGAAAAAAGAGGGAGAATCCTCTCACCCAGTACCAGGTATCCATTTGCCATGGGTTTCACTGGTAGGTTTTTATTGACCACATGTCAATAGATACTTCCAGTGAAGATAAAGCTATAATCAGTTCTGCTGGAGAGTAAATGAGATCTCTGCACAATCTAATGGGAGACCAGACACTTAAGTCACATGGCCACCAATGCTATAAACAAACAGTGCTACAGACATAGGAAGTCCAGCATAATCAGCCTTCATCCCTTTCCCAAAGAAGGAAGTTGAGAGAATTAAACTGCACAACAGTCCTAGTTCACTCATATATTATCCAGACCAAAGAGCTGTAACTTTCACTCCAGTGGCATAAAACTGCAATAATCAAGGGGGGAAATTAGATCAAGTAAACAAAAGATACAAATTCTTTTAAAATAAACTTTAGTGACTGTTGTGGATGAAGCCGTTTATCTCCTATCAGGGTCAAAGTACAAGTTTTCCACTTTCATGATCTTCACTCCAGGCCACAGAGCTCCTCTCGTGCCTGTCCCACACGCATGAGATACAACGAGGGCCATTGGTAGACAGAGGTTTCCCATTACCTCCCAAATTAAGGCAATAATTGGATGCAACTGGCCTGCAGTTGGACCATCCTTGAAATCCCCAAAACACACAGCACATGTTCAGCTTTCCACAGTTAGGAAAACAAGTCCAGAATATGTGCTCATAAAGCAGGACACTCACCTAGTCGAAGACATTCTAAAGATGCCTGGGCCCAGTTTCTTGAAGATGAAGATTCAATGTAGTAGCAATGACCTCGGAAGGGGATCCAAGCCCTGTGTCCTTCTGATTCAGGACACTTTCCTGGAAGCTGAGGGGGCTCAGTGGGAGCTTGAACTGATAAAAATAGTTTTAAAAATACATGTGACTACTCCCTTACATTCACTGCCTTTTGATTTTTGAGGGTTTTGATGCTGCAAGTTTATTCAATAGCAGAATAAATAGCAGAGCAATGTGAGTCTAAGCTTTGCGAGATTTATCTAACATTATTGATATAAAGTGATAGCTATTCAGAATCACACTAGCTCTTTCCCACTATGGGTTTGCCCTAATTTTAAAGTAGCCCAGTTCAACCTAAGTGAATTCTAACGATTTCATCCATGTAGCTCTTGAAACAAACACCAGCATCTCTAATGAGATATTGATTGTAATTGCAATGGTCAGATTCAAGTTCTTACCATCAGACTTTTTGCAAACAGAGAAATAACTTTCATTGCAGAATCCTGTCTTCCAGACTCCAGTAATGTCAAGGTAGACACAGCCTATTTTTTGCTTTGGCTCCCCTTCAGCCCATTTCGTGTACTTCATTCTCCAGTTATCAATCCATTCATAACGCCCATTGGTCTAAGGAAAAAAATCATTGGAATGATTAAACTCCGTCAATCTACTCTGTCTATATAGTACTTTGTGCTAAAAGGATTGGGGCTTTTTTAAGAAACAAATAACAAATAAAAATGGCTCAAACTTTGAAATTTTTGTTGTGACAAACAGCTATTTATTGAGAAATACAGCACTGCAACAAGTAGTTTTCAGCAAAAGGAAATGCAAAGTGACATAGAGTTAATATTGAACTTAGTAATAGCTTTAATTGGGGACTAATAACAATTTCATTTCACGTATTTTGTGGGAGTGAAATTCTGATGACTAATTTTTGTTGTTTGAACTAGCTCTTTCCCCAGAAGTTTAGAGATACATAGATTATTTAACTTGAAATACATTTAGAACAGTAATCATTTCCCACCAAAGCTGGTTAACTCAGTGATTCATCCTGATGATTAATGTTAGAGACATCTTTTTATTTTTTGGGAAGTGGTGTGTTATGTTCATATATTTGGGTTTTTTCATTTGCTCAGCCAAATAGAGTGTGTGGGACAAATGTCTGTGCCAAGGAGAAAAAAATATTGTATCTAAATACGCAGAAAGTATGAAAATACCAAACAAGGGAGAAGAGGGAGACAAAATTCAACTAGGTAAACAAATTAATTATTTTGCTAACTATCCTCAAAAATGTTAAAATATTCACACATTCTTATATATCATCCTTATTAAAATAGATGTTTTCTTCTGTAAATTCTAAAATATGAGGGGTTTATCTCACATATATTTATACCTGATATATATAAAGAGATATTCCAAGATGCTCACCTAAAATGCCTTATTTGGAAGTGCACAAGTGGAATATCATAGAAAAAGTGTGAAAAGCACGTGCAATACATACAATTTAATCAGATTAACAGAAGAGGATGGATTCCTCTGACAGCACAAAGAAATATTTAGGTCCAAGATATAAACAAATAAGCTAAAGTAAAGAGAGATGGCAGGACTTTTCAGTTCCTGACTTGTCCACGACAGAAGCAGCATCATGTCCAATTAGTTTCATGTTCTTACCACATTGCTGTTAAGACCAATCCACATGGGCACCCCATACTTTAACAGCTTCAGCCACAGGAACGAATGGCTGTAGGGGTCTAAGACACTGGAGAGGTCAAATTGGTTTTGTTTGCAGTTTTTCCGTGCATCCTCCCATGTCATTTTGGTATGGATGAACAAGTAACTACTATTCCCATAACGAATAATGTTGGATAGGGATGAAGTTGTAGAAGGCAGAATTTCAGCATCTGTAAAATAAAGGAAGAAAAAAGTCCCATATATTGTTCCAAAGGGGAGTATAATTTCACTGTGGTTGCAAATAGAACAAAAGTCTTCCTTCTTTATTTCATGTTCCCTGATTTATGATCGGCATGGGTTAGATGCACTATGCTTTAAACCAGCATCAAGAGTAAAATTCTATTAAAAAGCTATAGAAATTAAAAGAGCTGCTTAAAGCAACTTCTGACAGAGTAAAGGAGCATTCTGCATAATCATCAAGAACAGTATTACAAAAATTTCTTAGGATTAGGGCTTTTTTTTTTTATAGAATCATTTTTCATCAAATAAAATGGTTTGCAGAAACTGGTTTTCCTAGGATATTTTCCCAAGAAATAAAATGTTCACAACAGACCAGTCCTTAAAACTTACTCTGATACTTAAACAGATGCTAGATTTAAACATTTTAATCTCATTTTTTGGAGGCGATTTTGCTGAAGTTCAGTGCAGACGAGTTACAGTCTCATTCCAGACAGCTCATGCTACATGTACAAACCACTATTTTCCATAACATGTTTTAAAAGCCAGAGTGCTCGAAAAATTAAAAAACTATGGAACAAATTCCATATCAAAGGTCACACTAGACACAAAGATGCAGATACAAATTCCAGCTCAGGAAAATAGCAACACAGCATTTGCTGGGGAGGGTCAGATGAGAGCAGTGACTAACTGGAATTCTGACACATTTGGCTATTTGACCCTTTTGTTCCTGCCTGAAGAACAATTTGTGCATTTAAATTTGGTGGAACGAAACTGTATTTTAAACCACATAGTTAAGCAATTCCCTGAAAAAAAAAATACAAAAGGCTTGGTTTTAACTAAAAAGAGAAGTACCTGCATTAATTTGGCATATATATCCTCTGCTGTTATCACAACTCTGATCAGCCCACTTCCCTGCTTCCTTAACAGGTTTGTTTTTCATGGCAACACAATCAGCCTCGAGGCAAAGAGATACAATATCAGTTAAAAACAGCAAATACCAAACTTTTGTCCCCCATTTACATCTTCAGACTCAAGTCATTACAGTAATTTTACTCTCATATCTTTGTAACATTAAAGAGCACAAGTTTTAAGTTCCACAAGTGACGTGGAAGTTCTATTCCTCTTACACTTCATGAATTTTTTACTTTCTATTGCACTACACTGGGGTAAAGTAAGAGGACCAGAGAAATTCCAGTATTCTCAATCCTCAGGCATACAGCGTGGAGAGGAGTCACAGACAATTTAAAGAGAAATTAGATCAATCCTTTTAGAAAAGACTGGATAAGTTTGCCCCAGAAATAAAACAGAACCCTTAAAGTGCAATGCAACAACTTATTGCTTCAAGCTGTAATAGTACAGACAGCAAAGTTAGAACAGCTCCTGCCCAAAGGCAGCCACTGCCCTGTCAGTACCATGCTTACTACGACATTTCACCTTCTCTGACATGGACACAATAGCTAGAAATCAGATTAGCACTTATTAAATAAACAGTGATTAGTGCAAAACCCTGCAGGGTTACAAGTGGCCTTGTGTAATAAAACATCCATATTTATTTTATTTGTTTACTTGTTCTCTTTTTTTTCTGTCCATGAGAAGATGTTCAGATAATTACTCCATTTGTGGGTGAAAAGCTTCAGGATTTAAATCTTTCAAAAGGAACAGTTGTGTACTAATTTGTACTAACTATGGTAACATTTTTTGCTAAGCTCAAACTTAAAAGTAAATCTAAAATTTATGAAAAAAGGACTTCATAAGTTGTCACATAAGACTTCATAAAAATCCTATTACTTCACATAAAAAGAGACAAACATATTTTTATTTGAGAAGCAGCATTTTTAAAATATTTTCCTTTAGAACTCCAAATTCTACCTAATTTTATTCCTCCTTTAAAGATCAGAAGCTCACATGAGCTACTTTCGAAGACATGGAAAAGGATATTATACATAAAAATAAAATTTCTACATTAAAAACATTATTCAAGAGAAATAGAGTTAGCACTATAAAGTGCTGTAGTTCCAGAGTACAGAACTATCTATGCACACATGTCAGAGAGAAAGGAACTGTGTGACCCAACAGATCAGTTTGTTTGCCAGAGAAACAGACAAAGTGATTTTCTAGTGTTTTTTTTTTTTCCTTGTAAAAATTGAACGGCTGCATTTTTACAGACTCACATCCTTTCTGCAACTGGCACTGGCAGAATTTGCTTATTTTCTTATATGTAAGACACCTGTTTCAGGGAAATGTTTGTAAATGCTCCCTTGCCAACTACATGCCAGCTGGGAAACCTGCCAAGTTCCAGTCCACTGTTGCCAGAGGACTGGGAGATGTTCTCACTGCTGTGCTTTTGGGGAAGTGCCACGGAGCAGGAGAACCACTGCCCTCTTTACACAGCCCATGAGAGAACGCAGGCTGAACACAAGAGCTGTGCAGCCTTCACCAACACAGAGAACTGAAAACTGAAACAAGTCTTTGTTTGAGCACTCCACAGATCCTGTCACCATCTGATACAGCAACTGCACAAGGGCTCAAAACCATTCCCTCTACCTGGATTTATATTCGACATATATGTACGAATATAAATCTACCTGGATTTATATTCGTACAAGTATGAAATTAGTGAGCCAAGCAGCGACATGCCTAAAATCACCACAAATGCATGAATTCAGTCTTAGGCAAGGTGGGTATTGGTCTCTTTTCCCTAGCAGAACAAATGATAGGACAACAGGAAATGGCCCAAAGTTGTGCTAAGAAATTGACACAACTAGATTGGATCTTAGGGAAAATATCATCACCAAAAGAGTTTCCAGGCATTGGAACAGGCTGCCCAGGAATAAGTGACTAAGCCACCATCCCTAGAGGCATTTAAAAGATGTGTAGATGCAGCACTTATGGATATGGTTTAGTGGTGGCCTTGAGAGTGCTGTATTAACAGTGTAACTAAACAATCTTAGAATCCTTTTTCCAACCTAAATGATTCCATAAAATCAAATTTCAGTGAACAATTTGTGATTGCTACTTACCTGGCCGCTATATGCATATGAATCCATGTGTCCCGATGGGAAGCCTCTGGCCCAGTTTGTAAAGTAAACCCCTGTTCCATCTGTCCAGAGGAATCTCATTTCATGATTTATATCATTTAATCCAATCCACGTCTCAGTGACAAAATCTTTTAAATGGAAGGTAAGGAAAGCTAGAAATAAAAAATGCAAAGAAAAAGAATAATTTTAATATAGGACAATTGAAACATTTGGCTTCACTGAGATTAGTGATATTAAGTACTTTTCCTGAAATACAGAATACTCAACTGCTGATAAAACAAGCAGGTAAGATGAAAAGGAGGTGAATGTTGAGTTTGATGAATAGATTAATTTCTGTTTGTTCTGTTAATCATTCACCTTCCTTTATTGCCTTTTTCCCAACCTGGAAATGAAACTCAAGGTAATTTTAGTAAGGAATTAATATGAATTGTTTGAAGGCCTTCAGAGACAGTTATGGAAAGATGTCCAGAAAAGCCCACCGCCCCCCAGGGGTGAGTTTCCATAGGTTAGGAAATTAGCATAATTGATAAAAAAGCACCAATTAGGAGGACAGGCAGTGATGCAATTCCCCCCCACCCCGCAGGTCAAGCCCCTTCTCTGGAGCCCCCCCCTTCAGCACTAGTTGTACTTTGTCCATGAGAATGTATGTGGAAGAGTTGTTCTTGGCCCTGGTTACCAGAAAGAAGCAAGATTGCACTGGAGCCTTGTACCCCCCAGGGCTTGGAGCTCTCGAACTTTCGTTTTTCTGCTTAATAAAAGGCCATGGAAAAATACTGGGAGAACTAGTCACTAATAGAATAGACTACAGAGCTACAAATATATGTATGAAGAGTACAGAGAACAGACAGAAAGGCAAAACCTAAACAGCATTGCCTTGAGCATTTTTAAATGTATGCAGCTTACTCCTCCAGGAATGAAACCTGCAGGTTCCTTTGCCGAACACTAGCATTGCTGTTCTGTCAGAAACTGTAACAGGAACTCAGGCCTTTATGCCTGCACTTCCTGCACTGATAATAGTTTTGTGCTAATAGTTCCATTGGTCATTTCTTTTAGCTAGAATTCAAGTCCTGTGCATGAACTAACCACCTGAAATTTCTACTGCAGAAATTATGTAGGATAGAATATAACTGTTTGAAAAATGAAAGTTTGATTCTTCAGCTCTTCACAAATGGAAAACATAATTAGTACTAAGTTCTTATCAGCAGCTTAAATTACAACTATTTAATTGCTCAGGCTTCAATGCATTGTTTTACAATGATTGAGTTTTCAGAGTGCTCCCTTGAGTTCACAGACAGTATGTGTTTTGCAGCATCTGTTTTTCATCACATTCACATGTAGGATAAAACAGTATGCCTAAAGAAAGGCTCTATCTATCAAAGTCAATCTAACATCTAACAAGATCTTTCCCTGTTTTTAGTTTGAACATGTGCCTTGTTTATTCCAACATGAGGCAGCTTTTCCCCGCTCATCTCCCTGAAGCATGGATGCAGCTCTTAGGCTCATTACAGTAAGTTCCTCTGGGGAAAAGAGTGGCATGTCTGTGTGGTGAGCTCTGCGTATGTGTATGAGCACTCAAATAAATCTGGATCAAGTTGCCCACAGGCAAGCTCTCATCCTAAAGGTGTTCTGCTTGACTAACAGGAAAGCCAGGCAGCAAGTTAATGCCACCTAGTGAAACCACATTGTTTGGAATGGAAATTGCAGGGTCCAGCTGGCATCATGTGCAAACAGTAAAAAACATTACTTTGCCCGCCAGGACAATATACACATATATATATCTCTGAGCCAACATTTGAATCTACCAAAATCTACCAAGATTTCGTTGTAGTTTCTCAAAATTATATGCTTTGGAACAAAAATCAGATGTGCAATCATTATTCAAATCTTTTCGTATTCAGACAAAAATCCCAGCGAGCCTGTAAAGATTAAATGTCGTCTCATCGAGTTGCTACAAAACTGTGCACAGTACCTTGCACTTGTTCATTAGGGATCGAGGCCAGGTTTCCTCCTAAATTCATGCAAGCTGTTCGCGCAGCATGCCAAGTAACACGTTCCTCTTCTGTAGATCCAAATATTTTGTAACACTAAAATGTGAACAAATTCTCTATGTTATCTTTACTCCAATATCCCTCAGTTGATAATTACTGTTTTAAACAGAGCAGGATGGAGACAAAGCAGTAAAATAATGCATTTATCTGGAAAAATTCATTCAATTTTAAATGAGCTTTTGTGTTGCTGCTGGTTCTATAAAAAATTAGAAGTCTCATTAAAATGTTTTGCTCAAAAACTAGATTTGATCTAAAATCCCTAGAAAATAAACAAATCCTGACTTTTCTATAGACAGCTAGCAATGCTAAGTTATGCATGACTGATCTTAGTCCACCTGTATATTAACTTTATTCTACAATGCACACGATGTTAGTAAAGTTAAGGAAGACAAAATGTAGTCAGCAAAATGCATTATGGTTTGGTTAAAAAACACCAAGATCAAGGCATCAATACTTCAGGAATTCTGACTAAATTTGTATCAAAAGATTTGAAGAGCTGACTAGAGAATTGTGTTTCATCAACTGTGACTGAATTTGCTTCATTAGAAGCATCAGAAAAGCACTTTTCCTGCAAAACAATGGATGGGCAGACAAAAAAAAAAAAGCATGCACATGCATAAAAATAACAATATTTTGTTTTGACAAAAGCCAGCATGATTAAAAAGTTCCCTTGTTTTCTATTTAGTGCTGTGCCAAACATCCAGCATGGACTGCATTTGTTATGATACCTTATTACGAAAAGAAAGCCAAGCTGGATGACATCCTCTTGGAGTTGAAACTGTTGTTGGAGGAACAGTTGAATTAATGGAACTGTTGTGCCTTTCACATATGTAGGGATTTGGATAGCCACAGTTTATATCATTCCAAAAGCCTGGGTGTAAGATAAATGGGGAACTGTATGACACCACATCTCAAGTTGGTTAATGGAAATCAGTTTCATTCATTCTCACATACAGTGCTTTTAGTTGAAAGATAAGATCAAAGCTGTCTCTCAGTTTATTATCATTCAATATCAGTGTCTAGGAAAAATATGTCACTTTATACACATTTTAATTACAGAATGTTAAAAGCCTTGTAAAACCATGTACTAGAAATTTCATAGTGACACATTAAGGCAATTTTAATAAAAAATATAAACCAGCAATCACAACCACAGACCTCTAGCCACCAACTTCTGTGAGATCTTCCCCATATTAGGCTTAAGGTAAGCACAAGAGCACAAAACTATTAAGTCCTGTAAGTAAAGCTATGGTCTACTTCAATAACTTTTTGCAAAAAAAACCCAAAAAACAAACAAACAAGAGGAAGGGATGCTTCTCAGAAGAAAAAAAAAACGCTGTGATGCAAACACACAAGCAACAAAAATCATGAAAGAACATACAAAACTCACCTAAATTCTTATACATAACTACACAGTTTTCATCATTATTTGCAAAGTTAGGTTCGTGTGGTGCCCATGCCAAATAATTCACTGGAGTGCCATCCATCCAGCTTAAGAAAAACAATCCAACAAAATGCTTCTTTAACATAAAATAGAACTTATTCCACCTTAAAAAAAAGTAACTTTGCAATATGCTTAATATAGCTGTTCATAGTAAAATGTACAAGGTTTTTTGACCAAATTACCTCTTTGCTAGTTGCACTAAACACATTCTCTACTCAAAGACATACAAGGTAAAATACAAATGTTGAAAAAGCTGAACATCCATGTAGATTAGGCAATGAACAACAAAATTGTAACCAGGCAAATTATTAGGACACATCTTTCTAGTGGTCTGCAGGTGACAGAGGTGCCCAGGTTTATCCTTCAGACACATGCACAAGATACTCAGAAGTATATTCCTCTTAGGGTCCCTACAACAGCAGCAAGGCAGAAACACCTCATTTTCAGAGGCTAGGTCCCTCATTGTTACTGTGGACTGTAAGGAGAACTGAGAACTACTAGCACCCCTCCAGGCACTTCAAACACAGACTGAACTGAATCCAGGCCTGAATAAACATCACATGTCAAAATCAATGTGGGGCTGCATACTGACATTCAGAAAGCCTTGCAGAAAACCTGCTTGACCTCACAGTGCAACAGCTATCATTGTTCGAGAAAAAGAAAATGGGTTTCATTTGTTTCTTTATTAGTGTCTGTTCTCAACAGTTAAGGATGGGGAAAAAGAATGATTTTACCTACCAGAAGTCTTATATATTTACAGTTCAGACATCTATTTATATTTTCTGTATAAATCACATAATAAAGGAAACTAGATAAACTGAATAAAAATTCAAAATACATTAACTGCAGCGTAATTTTTCATCTACCTTTGAGTGAATTTAGGAAACATGCAGCATTTCTTCTGGATCATCTAGAGCTAAATTAAGATGGAATTAAACCACTTCAGAAGACAATCATGTTTAAGACTCAAAACTAGGTATGACCTACCTTGTACTTTGGTCAATACTCAGTTGTAGACCAATGAAATATGCATCCTCTTCGCCATTTTTCAGCATCTAGAATGCAGAAATCAAAGTTTTACAAATGTCCTCTATTGTCATATAAAATGTTACTGATGAGTGATATACCTCTAACTGACAGAGGATATGAACTGGCTATATTCTCTAGCTACAACATTTAGGTTAAAGCAGCTCACAACTGACAGACCACAGTCAAACTTCACCATTGGCCAAAAGGTGTGGTCACCGTATCAACACTTCTCACAGTTTGGAGAGAAAAGCCACTGAAATCAGCACCTATTGCACAGTCTCTGCAGTGGACTTTATCTGATTAGTTTCCTGCGAAGATAAACCCTTTCCTACATTTTGGATATAAAATGATACATGTCCTTGAGTCCTCTCATTGTCACTCTTCAGTCAGCTCAGGAAATGTTCCATGTAGTTCAAATATAGCTTTTAAGCACATTTCTGATTAAAAGTAAGTTGGCCTCAGTCAGCATAAAAAACAATTCCAATGATATAGGAAATAGGATTTCAAAGCTCTTTCTCATGGCATAATGCATGTCCAAGTTTTTTTCTCTCTCCATAATTATATTCTCACAAAAAGAAGGAGGCAAATGTGCAAACTTGAGGATCAAAAAGAGACTGCTAGGTAGACTATAGCCCAGATAAACAGATAAGATCTAAAGCCAATACTCTGAGTGTTGCACGTCAGTCAATTGCTGCTTTGATCCACTACTTAAGACATTCTACACAATCATGGCTCACCAGTGTATTACTTTTTTGCTAAAATGAAGCCATAGATCCCTTAAAAGTTAGCAGTCATTTGTTCTTCCTACTAATCTGATTTAGTGTAACTGCAATTTCACTATCAAAACTTGTAGGGTGAACACCATGGTGAAAAGGATCTGTGCCCATGCTCACTTGTTTTGGATGGTTTATTCCACAGTATTAATAATTTTTCTTACATATCGCCAGAGGAACTTTCTTTCACTTTCACTCTCAATGACAGAAAGGTCTCCAAAGTTCTTTTTGCAGAACTCACGACCCTCTTCCATAGGAGCATTCTCCCTGCTGAAATAGTACTGTTTGTCTCCATGTATAATCCAGCCATCCTCAGTAGTCCTGTATTCTGTAAGATAATTGCCAAGATAACTGTTCTACTCCTCAGATGCAAGACATCCTCCTTAATAAAATTTTAACAATGCTTTTGAATACACACACCCAGAGCAAAGCAGTAACACCTACCAGGTACAGGTGATTCTGTTGGTTCAGGCTTCACAGTTGCCCCTGTGAAAAAAAAGAATTGTTATGATTGTATATTTTCTGTCTGAAAAAAAGACATTTACTGTGACTGATAGGCATTGTTTTAATACTGACATTGACTTTTATGGTTAGCAATGGATTTAATATCAAAATATAGGAGGAACTAAAAAGCCTAAATCTCTCACTTCTGGTATAGTATTCAATTTTAAATACATAGTCTTGTTCCCTGAGGCTATTCCTTACATGCAAGGTATTATAAATACCTTGAACATTACCCGAATCAAGTAATTTTTTTATTCATTGAAAACAGCAAAACTTATGTCCCCAAAGCATTAACTCTGTTAAGACAATTGTCCTGGATCTCCCTCTCCCTCTTTTCCCCTGGTCACAAATACTTGAATTCTGGCTTAAACAGAGGCATCAGGAATGTAGGCTGGGTTATTATCTGATGTGGTGCCCTAGCTACCACAGAGTGAGGTTCTTTACATCTTTCTCTGGTTGAGAGTAACTTCTACCTCCATCTTAAAAATTCCCCGAGATAAAATCTCGCTGGAAAAGATCTCAAGAAATTAACTGGTCCTTTATGAACAAAACTCAACTTTAGACTAAAGAATTCCCGTTTTTGGTGTTGGTTTTTTTTTTCAATGGCATCATGGAGATGTCATCTTGGATGTCATCATTAGTATCTCGGGAAAGCAATTTACTGTACAGGAAAACTCCATCAGTTTAGGCTTACCAATTAGTTTTGTGCTAAAATATAATCTCACAATAATGACATCTATTAAGAAAATCTATGCCTAAGAAATTCTTTTACCAATATAAGGCAGAGCTGATATTTATTGTCAATAGTCTAAAGCAGCA
Organism: Cettia cetti; assembly: GCA_013401135.1. Classification (NCBI taxonomy): domain Eukaryota; kingdom Metazoa; phylum Chordata; class Aves; order Passeriformes; family Sylviidae; genus Cettia; species Cettia cetti. Next base: position 13,827 of record VZUI01040944.1, read on the forward strand.
TCTTTATTTTGCTCCTCTCCATCTCACTGTAAAAACGCCGTAAAACAGTTAAATGTGCACTTTCTAAAAAGCTCAAGTTTAAATAGATGCACTGCTGGTGGAACTCAAGTGTTCCCTAAATTATAAATTCTGTCTTGATGTCTTCAGTACATAAAAAGCATTCAAACACATATCTCATGAGAATTTAGCAAGTAATCAAGGTGTGAATATGGAAACAAAGTATCTCAAAACCAGGCTCCATCCTGAAACTTCACAGTCTTAGCAGACAGAACAGCACCTGAGGGAGGCGAAGGAGGGATTTTTCACACATAAAAAAATCAAGTATGTGAACTGATTTGTAAACTATTTTCTAATAACTTGAAATTCAACTCATAAAAAACTATCCATAATAGAATTTGTTGAAGAAGGCATGAATTTTCTAAATGAGAAGTAACATGTGAACATGAATACTCAAAGTAACATTCCCAATTTATCAAGTATCACGCTTTCTTTTTGAAACCATGATTTCTTATTGAAATCATAGAGAAAGAACAGTGAGAAGTCCCAGCAAGGTACCAAAGGCTCTGCATCTTTAAATACCTCAAACACGTGGAAATCCTTATGTCACTATGATGTTTCACACTTCACAGGGAACTATTCTTATAAAGATATTTTAAAAATTTTTATTTCTTAAAGTTATGGTAAAAATCAATTGAAAATATCTTCTCATTTCATTACTGCACAGGAGTAAGCAGTACCTTTTCTTATTTGGCAGACCCATCCATACATGTAATCACAGTGCCTGTCATTCCAAAGCATGCTGGAATCACCATTGATCTCTGTACAAAGTTCAACTCCTTGATAATTATTTGGTTCTCCAAAGCCCCAGTTCTCATACCTCACCTACAACAGAAGAAGTTTTGTGAAGATTCTGTTATATGGAAATAAAATAAGGGAGAGAGGGAGGAGACAGCATCAAAGCACAGACCTACAAATTGTTCCTTTTGTCAGGTTAAAAACTTAGGTAGGAGGAAACCAGAATTCTCCTGTACAAATGTGACATTTTAAACTTTTTTTCAGAAAGCAAATGGATTGCAGTTTTGGTAACAGTTATTTTTGTTCACTCTTGAAAGAATATAAATATTTTTATGGGACCTAAATTTGATAAAATACATTTAATAACAATGTTGGGGCATGCTACATCTTGGTATTAATTAAATACACAAAATAATTAAGATAGGATCTTATTCAGATACAATAAAAATGTTGGCATTTTCCTCAGCAAAGTATTACTGCTATTCTAATTTTCCTATATAAAATCCAGGTTCAGGTTTATGTACTGTAAATTGCCATCAATATATCTTGACCAGCCTTTTATCAAGTACACCTACATCTCCAAAATCACTTTTGTTTCTACAGTTTTTATACCTTAGTTTAAAGTGCAGTAAATTGAACTGGCATTTAAAAAGTGTCTTCATCTCCATGGAATGTAAGCCATTGCAGATAATGAGCAAAGAAAACAACTAAAGAAGGACTGTTTTACAGAAAAAAATCCTAGTATTTGTAAGAACATCCTTTTAGTCTACATGTATTTAGTTTCCTTGTTGATTCAATGTGTATCTTCCTATCAAAAATCAGTAAGTTTTAGCCAAAAAATCAAGCCATGAAATTGTTATTCATTAGCTTTCCTAAAGAGAGCACAACAAAGAGGCTTATGATTAAGTATAAAATTACACAGAAACACATATATTACACATACTTGAGAAGCACAGGGAATGCAAAATAACAGCTGTGGAAAATTAAATTACTCACTGGAGATCCATCACTCCAAGCAAAGCCATCATCAGGATTCAAGTAATATAAACCTATCCAGAAAGTCTGGTGGTAATAGCCATTGTTTCTAAAAATAAATTAAAAAAAAATACCAATATAGGCATTACAATATTTTTAACAATCTATCGTTTACTCCAGTTAAGAGTTCTCTTAATGCTGTTAAAAACAGTAACAAACAAGGTGGGAATAAATTAAAATGCAACTGCTCTAATTGTTATCACTATGCATTAACTCAGGTTGAAATACAGATCAAGAAAATTACCAGATACAACTCCTGTACATAAAGTGGCTTAATACATTTGTATAATGGTTCACTGGCTACTGTTGCTCCATTTCTCAACTCCTCATTTTCTCTGTAAAGGCACTTACAGTTTTCAGAGAGTTACTTTCTGCAGTTGAATTGCATTTTAAAACTATCACCTTCAACTAATCCTTGTCTGCAAGCAGACACGCTTTAGTGATTTATCTGAATATATTCAGTCAATTTGTGGCAATGAAGCATCTGAGACTTCTTCCTTACTGTAAATACACAGCTGGGATTCTAGTACAGTCATAGCATGATGTCTTTGTCTCACTTCTTGGTTAGCAAGGGATGTTCAAGACCCTTGAGCCTGGTTTGTTCTGTTCATATTGCAAGTGTTACCTTTTCATCTTATTTAGAAATCTCACGCCTGTTTTTTGTAATTCAGGGACTTATTAAGAAAAAAATTAATCTGCAGTTGCCTCTGCTTTTTGATTAGTTCATAAAAGTGATAAAAATATCAACATATTATCCAGATTTATTAAACTGTTATCATTTTTGTACACTTAGGTGAAAGCAAATGGCATCTGTAGTAATTTTATAATATCAACAAATCCACAGTAAATAGCTTTATGCAGATGACAAATGTTGGCTTAGCTAGACATCTTGCCAATGTCATTTCAGCACTGGCTCTTGAGGTTACTGCTGCTAGTCATACAGCCCCTGCTATTCCATCAGCTCTACGCTTTTGCTGCGTGCCTGGCGCGGGCACACACACGGAATGCAGCCTGGCTCAGACAGAAGGAAGCACGTACACCCAAGAAGGAGCATTTCAGAGGGCTCAGGAGGCTGAGTGGGGCGAGCCGAGGCCGCGCCGCGGTACTCACGCGATGGAACGCCAGATCACGTACTGCTCCTCCTTGCCGTTGATGGAGGCCAGATCTCCCCCGATGGATCGGCAAAACTCCTGCGACTCCAGCCACGTCTTCTTCTGCTCTGCTCTTGAAAAAGGCTACAGAGAGCATTTTGCCATCAGACAAAACAGACCATATAGATCACAAGATCAAGAAAAATTAGCTACCTGAAAGCAACTGATTTACAATTATATTCTGTGGGGATTACAGGAACTCTGAGTACAGGGCTTAGGAGTGTTCTCCTCTGTGAAACACAGGCTTGGAATGAACTCTTTAAGTCATGTTACCACATTGCATTGCTGATGGGAGTGTCTACTGCAAGACAACAACCAGACAACAAGCTTAACAGAACTGGAATTTAAGAACAGAATGCCAAACCTGAAGATTAGTCTTTAACAGAATAAAAAAAACCATGAGCATTTCAGTACAAATGAAGAAGACTTCTACATATAATCCGGAAAAAAGATTAGGAAACAATAGGACACACGTATGCCAACTTTTATTGGGATCACAGAATATTCATAGTTGTAAGAGACGCACAAGGATCATCAAATCCAACTCTTAAGTTAATGGACCATAAAGGGATCAAACCTGCAACCTTGGCATTAAAAGCACCATGCTCTGACAAACTGAGCTAATCACATGTATGTGAAGCAAACAGAAATTACCTTAATGCAGAAATAATCAATATACTTACTTTGAAACAGAAGCTAATACGATTGCTTGAGTCCCAGCCTTCCGGACACTGGGGAACAGGAGTTGTTGTGGGAACAGGTGGAAGTGTCACTCCTTCTGCCCACACTTTGCATACAAACTTTGCCTTTTCTTCACATTTTATTACATCCCATAATCCACCTGCTATACCAGTCCTCATGGCAACACAGCCTGGCTTTCTTCCTGATTGTAAACAGGAATGCACAAAAATGCCATTTAGGGTGTTATAAGAAGTTAGAAAACTTCAAATTCTATCCTGGCAGAAATAAAGTCATTGTACAGAGTCAAAAATGTCAGAGCAGGTCCCTGGGAGGACTGCAAAAATCATCAGAAGGCTGGAACACCTCTCCTACAAAAAGAGGCATAACGGGTGGGGTTGTTCAGCCTGGAGAAGAGAAGACTCCAGGGAAACACTACCATGACTACTCAATACCTAAATAATGTTTCTAAGATTAAAAAGGACATTTTACCGAAGCTGATAATGACAGAACAAGGGAAAACCATTTTTAAATGAAAGAAGGTAGATTCAGATTGGGCATAAGGAATGACTTTTTTTATTATGAGTAACTGGAACAGGTTGCCTGGAGAAGTTGTAGATGCCCCATTCACAAGAGTTCTCAAGATCAGGTTGGACTAGGATTTGAGCAACTTGGTCTAGTGGAAGGTGTCCATGGCAGGGGGTGAGGACTAGGTGATCTTAAAACATTCTTTCAATACAAACCATTCTGTGATTCTATGATTCTAATTCATGAAGGAAAGAAAAAGGCAAAACATTCTGCAGTTCATCTATTCTGAGATACTGAATTATGCCTCACAGCTAATCACCTGCAGTGGCTGATTCTACCTAGATCATAACCTTAGACCCAGAAAATTCTCCCCTAAAACTAAAGAAGTGGTTAGAGCTAGTTTCTCAAATTTTTCTTATTTGACTTACAATTTTCAAAAACTAACTAGTTATATATATAAACCTACTATCAGCTTTGTGGTCTACATAGGCTTATCACTTCAGCTGACACATTCAAATCAGCAATTAGGAACTGAAATTAAACAGAATCAGAGGACCTCCCTCCTGAAAGGCATATGCAACATACCAGAACTTTGAACACCAACAACCACCCCTTGTCTGATGCAATCATGTCAGAGATCAAATGGCCTCCCATTGCTATATTTTGGCCCTCTTGTCCTACCTTACAATCCCATTTTCCCTAGGACTCCGAGATGCTTCATGCCTGCTGTGATCCCACACACTCAGAATGTGCAGTGAGCAGGTGTGGTACGAGATATGGCTGAACAGGCAGGACTTGCAAGGAGGGTCACTGTGCCTGCAGAGTTTGCTCCTCCAGAGCAGCACAGGCACAGACTTCCCCAGAACAGGTGCAAATCAGAAACTTGATCTCAATGAAAAGTTTGTTCCCAAACTCATACTAAAAACTCATTTCCAGCATTAGGCAGGAACTTAGCAACCGTGCTGGACTCTAGGGGAAAGCAGCTGGATGTATTTGAAAGCCATTGGCCATTATGTCATCAAGAGAGCACTAAGAAAAAACTTCAAGCAGTGAGTGACTTATTGTGGGCCCTGGAGTCATTAAACAGCACAGGGTCGTACCTACCAGGCATTTCAGAATTCCAGTGTGTAAATAAGACAGATTCACCATTAGCCCACTTGAATGTTCCCTTTTCTTCTACGTCTGAAAGTCCAATCCAAAAGTATCTTTCTGTTCTCAGCCCAACCAGGCTGGTCAGATAGGCTTGTTCATATCTGTTCAAAAGAAATCAGTCAAAAAATTAATACTGCTAAATTTATTTTTAAAGTTGAAAAGGCTTGTTATTTTCTCAGAATTACTGCTGCACCTTCTTGAAAGCATAGCTTGGATGGATTTTCTTTAGCAAAGAATATACAAAACCATTAAATAATATATATTTTGTAAGCCTCTATGTCAGAGTATTCTGCTTTCTTCTTAGATGCCCAGTAAAAAAGGTGGCCTAATCATGGACTAACAGGAAATTGGTGGTAGAAACCTGACATGCCTTATGTTTTGTACCATTGTGAGTTTCTAGTACTCTTATATTTTATTATTTCTTGCTTCAGACAAAACCAAAACTGAAAAAGGAATCTCAGCATTACTGAAGAAAGTTACAAAAAGCAGAGGCTAAAGTATATGATACTAAATTATAAAACTAAGGAATGCTGTAAATTAGATCCAATGATTAAGCAAGTCAAGTTATATTTAGCAAACAAACCCATGTAGAGGTGAAGTCTGTCATATACGGTTCACTATGGTGTTTAAACAAACAGCTCTTAAGAAATCAGAACAAATTTTTAAAAAGTCTTCCCCTAACAAGATGTATCTGAAGACCAAATCAATGTTAAAAGATTTTTATGGCAGCTGCAGTGCTGCCATATGTCTCTATGTTTAGAGAGCTACCATTTGTGACAGCTGGAGCTTTCACAGTAGAATGTACTTACTTTGATTATATAGAAACAAGAGATTGTGTAAAGCATCAAGTCATCTGCAAGAATAATATTTTGTTTCCTAAAACTTTTATTTTTCCTATATTTCACATAGAGTAATGTGCACTACTTTTCAAGAAATTTTGCACACACTGAACCCTGGCTGCATTGTGAAGATTTTCAGGTACCAAGCACTTTCCATAATTTGATTTCTCACTTAATTTTCTTAAAAGTACCTCCATTCAAAGACCAGATAGTTGAAAAATATATCCCCTTGCTCATTTGTACTACTTTTTGAAAGGAATGTCCAATCCAATCAAACTTGGATTCTATATTCCTCACTCAAGTTAGCCACCACAATTAAGAAACAGAAGATATAGTTCTACTTTTTATTTGACATAAACAGCTTTATCATTGCTGATTTCACAGCCGTGACCTACTTTCTGTATAAACCAGATTCCTGGATTTGAATTTACATGTAAAAACTCTGAGAAGTTCTGTATTGACAGAGAGCTGCACAGATCAGAGTCACTATTCTGATATGCAGGTGATGCTAGAAGTTGAATCCTCATGTGACCCCCCTCAGACAAGTAGAGGTTTACAGACCTGTCTTCAACAGTTGCTAAAAAAGCCTGATGCCTTCCACAGGTTTGATTTGCTTGAGAAAATGTCACAAATGTATTTCCAATGAAGTAACAATAAAAACCATGTCTTTTCCAGCCCTGTCAAAATAAATGTAAAATGATAACATGTGGGAAAAGGAAAGGGAAAGGGAACCTGCAAAACAGAAAACTGATTTATACCATCATTACCTAACCACTAGACAAAGGAACAATGTAACTGAAAAAGTCAGAGTGGAAGCAGGCTGGATCAAAGCTTTTCAGAATTTTGTTTCATAAAACAATTTTTCATATCTAATGAACTTTCAATCAATGTATTCCACTCACAAAGGAACGAGAGGCTTTGCTGTGCACCTTCTGTGCTCAGAACAGGATTAGAAAACCAACACATAGGCATCATGCAATCACAAGGATGGCCTTGAAAATCAAACTTCAGCTTGAATTTCCAGAAAGGGAATGACACCTCAAACCATTTGTTTATTCTTAGCTAACATTAAAACTCACTTCTTAAGTTTTTTCATTCAAATATTGTTTACTTAGGAACATGCTGTCAGAGAAGGTTGGTGTGACTAGCCACATTTCAGAAAAAATTTCTTCTGATGGTTTTTAATTTCTCACTTTTGAGAGACTTTTTTTTCCCTACAAATATGCACTTAGTTCTGCAGGCAATGGTAACACCCATAAGCATGAGGAATCCTTAATTTCCTCCAACACTTATAAGGATTCCAGATACTCTTTACAAATACTGGGAATAATCATCAAAGACTTTCTCTGAAGCTGTGAAAGCAGACTTGGAAGAAAAGGCAATTTCTTCAAGGAAAACAAATACTCAATAAGATTTCCTATGACACAATAAATTCCAGTAGGTTTTTGTAATTACTGGGTGTTATGTCATTAGAAGGCAAGCAAGTAAACAATAGATCTGCTGACAATTCAGAAGAAGCACAAACTGATTCATTTTACTTGGCCACTGGTAATAAGTTGTTCAAAGTAGAGAGCACTGCCAGAGACCACAGAAAAGCCCTGGGAAGAGTATTTAGACAGGGACACCTTTCCTGCTATGAAGAATTTTGTAGAAAACTAGCTAGAGCTGAAGTGCAGCTGATGGTACAGGAAAACTCTTTAGGAAAGCTTGAATGCCAATCAAGGATAAATGGTCTGCTGCAGGGATAAGAGGTTTGAGATCTGCTTTAACTTCTGGAAAGAGAGTATCAAGAGCCAAATGACATAGATTAGATTTAGTCATATACACCACCTACCCCATCTGCCATAGAAATGAGAAGGAAACTCTTCTGATTATGATGAAACAGCCTATTTTTTCTGGTTTTTCTGTCACCTAGATGACAGTTTCTCTTTTTTACCATTCTTAGCAGCCTATTCAGGTCAGACACCTTTTTCTTCACTTACTCTCTGGCAGCCCATGTCAATGGTTTCCTCTTCTGTAGGAGCATCTGGCATAGGTTTCCTTTTACAGATGTAGCCAGTTTTCTTTTCACAAGAATGGTCTGCCCAAAATCCATCCTGAACGTACAAACAGAACCCCAGTCAGTTGTGATTTAATCTTCAAAAAAAAGCTGGTTTATACTTCTAAGTGTTTAGTAATTTTTTGCTAGGACTGATCAACCCAAAAGTACCAACAATGGAAACATAAATGTACTTAGGTAGATAAACAACAACAAACTGAGAAGGTCAACTTATAGTTACACAGTGTTTTGTCAGCTGATAGCTGATTCCAAGAGACAGTGAGCTAGTACAACTTCCATGGAATTTCTTCAGCCAAAACCTACATCACGCTTTCCATGTTGCTTTGGGGCACTGTCAGAAGTGAAAGGATGACAGGTCTTCTAAAGAAGCAGAAAGAAATGGCAGGCTGCTACTTTTATTTTTAGAAATGGCCAGAAATATATCTATTTATTGCTCTTGGAATTAAAAGGGCCTCTGAAGTTTTGATACAATACTTAATAAGTTTTCAGCTCTGAAGGACACCAAGATAATTCTGTAGTGAATGACTCTGATTTAGCTGAAGGAAGAGAAGGCTTGGACCAACAGAGGATAGAGTCCTCCCTTCCCAAAGTCAAGGACCAGCATCATGAGTGAGTATTTTCATGTGGCTCTTGACCATAGTGTTAAACCTGCCACCTAGGACTGAAACTCTATTTCTGAGCAATGGTCATGGGTTATCTGGCTGTACTGAGTGCTGCACTTTTAGCATGGCATACAGCACACAACCAGCGGAACCAAATCTTGATGCTTTGGTACCTTCATCATTGAACTAATTTTATTTTAATCCCCAACCAAATGTTGGGTCCCTTTTAAAATCTCAGGTCATCTTCTGTCAACAGCTTTGCCTCAACACATTCACACCAGTGACTGTATCTGCAACTATTGTTGTAAATGAAATGCTTGTGTGTCCCAGATGTTTGGTCTGAACTTCAAAATTTTACTGACCATGTAAAGTGAGAATGAGGACACAAATAACAATGATTCCTATTTTTCTATCCATGTCTTTATCCAGCATATTTCAATGAATGGCCACATAGAGGGGGAGAAATCACTAAGTAGAGCAACGATAGTTTTTTCTAGGTCTTGACATTGTGGAGCAGCATGAACTGGCTCCAGACCACGCTGGTGGTGCCCTGCACCAGACAATACTGCTAGGGCTAGTTGCAATCCCTACCTGCACTGTCTTTCTCCTAAAATCTTACAGAAACAACAAAATTGTCTTTCCTCTTATCTTGAAACAGAAACTAAGGTAGCTGGCTCTTTCCTAGAAAAATATAATTCATGCTGGAGTTCAAACTGCCACAAGTGACTTACTTAGATTTGCAGAAAATTAGAATCTAGTGGATGCCAATTTATGTACACAAACAGAATTTTTTAATCTTAATCTAAAATTCTGTAACACTTGGCTTGGCCAGAAAATGCCATCTCAATCCTTAAAAAACCAAAACCAGGTTCTTCTTCCTTTTTTTTTTTTTTCTTGAAATGCCTGTTTGAGGACAGTCAAGTCAATGGATTTAAGCTGCCCTACATGCTCCAAAAACTGTAAAAAAAAAAAAATTAAAAAAAAAAGTATCTAGGAACTACAAATATCAAAAACTAGCCCAATACCTTTTTTAAAGCACTACTCAAATCATGAAATGCCTGTCTGCCTCTTACTTCCTCTAATACCTCTAATGCCACCTGCACCAATACTTCCATGTGTAGTACCACAAACCTTAACACCAACAAATGAGGTTAGCAGAAGGGCACAGGGTGAGACAAGACCTCAAGTATGTGTTCCTAGAAACTCAGCAACCACATGCACCAAGGCCAGCTGCCTTGCTCACCTCCCATGCCTGAGCAAGTCCTCTGGCCTTGACCAGTATAAAATTCCTCGAAGCAAGTGCCATTTAGAGCCTCAACTGACTGACTCTCACACTGGAGCACTCAGCTTCTTTCCACTGTCTGACCCTATAACTCTGATAGGCAAAGCATCTCAGCCAGCACTGGCATAGCCACTGCACAGACAACCCTGCACAACAAATCTCATATCCTTAAAGGACTGTTGGCCCAATTACCACGTGCACCACGGCATGGCTGATGCGGCAGAAATACACATTTACAGTCTTCTCACCAGAGTATGCCCACTAATACAGCAGAGGAGCTTTTTTGGTAATTTTTAATAGGAACTCCTCTATACACCCTGCTACTTTCTCCTGCTGCAGAGCTGGCTCAGCCCTCTCCTGCTGCACTCAATCTCAGTCTTTAAACTTGAATGTTTCGCACCAGAGTTTTGGTGACACGTGAGCCAGATGCATGCATACAGGCCATGGCTGCTGTTGATGACTGCACCAAGTGAGAAAACTAAGACTGCTGGAGCTTGACCGAAAGCCTGTGCTTCAGGATTTTTTTCTCAACTTCCTAAACATTCTGTAGAGTGTTTAGGAAATTGAGAAAAAAACCCTTAGTTTTTCTCTTCAATTTATAAGTGCACTCACCAAAAGTGTAGCAAAAGTACAACCATCAAGTTTTAATTTTGCAAAATAAGAAAATACCTTTGGTATGTGTGCATGCTTTTTCTCCTCCTGATAAAATAGGCAAACTCTAAAGGAGGTGGTAAGTTTAATATTTTAATTATCACAAAAAGGAAAAATACAGCATCAGCAAAGACTGACTTTCATGCCAGGTATTACGTCCGTTCCTGTAATACTCCTAGGTGACTGATCATTGCCAGATTCCAGAAGACAGCCCTTCCAAAGCAGCCTTTAAACTGCAGGGATACAGTCACTCAGGAAAAGCTTTCACTAATGCCACTTCTAAATAATTTGCTACTTTTCTCGCAGGTTTTCATGTGCAGTGTAGATATAAACATATCAACTCAAACACCTAGATCAAACATTTATAACTTTGTCTAGAAAAATAAAATTAGGATTTCTATTTTCTTCTAAAGAGAGTATTTCTCTCTAGCATAAATAAAAATTGCTGGTGCAATTTTTTAATGTGAATCCCATATTCAGTCAAAATATAAAGAAAGCCAAACATATCCAAAAGGACTTCTTAGCTTTCTGAAGAACACATTTACATGTTCATCTGCTTCCCAGTGTAATTATAAGATTCATTTAAAAGTCCAGATGCACAAACCAGAATCCAGAAATATGGATCTTGGCGGGGAAGTTGCCACCACTTGTCTGCTTCTCAGGGAAGACAGTGAAATTTTCTGGCAACCTTAAACAGAGATCCTTCCTCAAAAAATCATTTCCTGACTTTATAATAGGCTGCTTCAAGCAGCAATATCTCAATTTTTATATTATTTTTTACTAATTGCTCTTGCATAGGAAAAAGCCCAAATGATAAATGAAATTTTAAGACAATTTAGTCAATAGCTGTGTGACTTTACCTTTCCCTTCATAATGACACAGTCCTCTTGCCTGTTGTTTGCATGAGTGGGTTCTCCACGAAGCCACTTGGTGTAGGTGACAGGTGTTCCATCGCTCCATTCAAAATACATCTGAACCTTGAGGTCATTCAACCCAATCCACAGCTCATCAGATGGCTCTAAAACACAATTAACAATCCTGTCACGTAATGTGAACTTTTGTCTTTGTGGAAAAGAAAAAAAAATATTCTCAGGAAGTTGAAAAGACAGAAAATTAGGGTTCTCAGCCCATAGAGGTCAAACTGATTCTCATAGACTCACTTCAGTCATCAGGAAAGGCCACTCACCAAAATGGCAATACAATAAGTGTGTTTAAAAAAGCACTTCATGGAAAACAACCAAAATAATCCCTTTGCTGAATTATATTGCAACACAAATAGGTTCATCTTCTTTTCCAATTCAGAACTCTCTTAACAAGATATGAATAAACACCTAAATAAAATATTACCTTCCTTTTCCTCCTAATTTAGTATAGTGAAGAAAGAAATGTCCTAATTTCTAATGCTGAGACACCCAGTGATGTCTTTTAGAGCTGAAAACCAGAGTACTTGCAAGTCTTCCCATTATATATGTTCCTATATTTTATTTCATTTCAGAGTAAAGTGAAATTAACGTGGTTGGTGGATTTTTTTTAACTTTACAGTTAAAGGAGTTAGCTGTTGGCTTTTGGCTTGAAGGAAACTTCAGGACTGGTCAAGGAATTTACTTCACTCTGTTTCCATTCTGGCCAACCAAGATACTGCAAATATCACCCAGCCAGGCAGTCATTTGAATGACAGAGGGAGTCAGCCCTCTGTCCTTTCTCCTCCCTCCCTTGACTCTCCTGCCTTTATTACACTTAAGTGTGATCAGCCCTCAGGGCTCATCCATAATTCCTTACCATCTCTTCCCCATTAAGAAGTGCTCAAATTCTCAGGCTATCAGTCTCCATTTTCAAACATACACCCTTACCCCTTCTTGCAGACAGTGTTTTATGTTCAGAAGTGCCCCAAAATTACATTTCAGTACCCTTGTTTAAACTCTTCTGCTAACACATTGAAAGCTGTTCCAATTCTACTGCCCATCATGCTTTCTTTCCCTCCTTGCCCGCTGCTATCCATGTTCTTTAATTTATTTTTTTTAGTTGCCTCTTAAAATCTTTCTGTCTGTTTTTACCAAGCATTTAGCACAGCAGAAGCATTGCCCATACCCAGAGCTCCTACAGTGGTAGGGTAACACCATGGTAAAACGAACAATAAACAACATTCTTCAACAAAATAACTACATTAAAGCCATCTAAACAAGCTATGCAAATCTATGGAGTCTCTTCCTACATAATATTTTTTCCTCACTAGAACTGCTGCTTTTTTGCAATCATCTCTGCAGCTGTATGACTAAATACCAAGAGAGTTTTTTTTCCAGCAATTTGTAAAGCTGCTTCCCATTCTCAGTCATGCACTGGGCCACATTTGTGCCATATCACATGCTGGACTTCCGTGTAAACATCCAGAATGCACTTCTTTATTCTTCGTGTTCCTCTCTAAAGTTCTCCTTTGTGGGTGATGCCAACAAAAGCTCAGCTACCATGACAATATTCATCTCATTGTACCCCCTCTTCCCTTGTTTTACCATGGGACTGTGAAGTGTTTGGCACAAAGACAGACTTTTGTTCCTTCTGTACAGCAGTGGTCTGATGCAGACAAGATTTTCTAGGCACTGCAATACACTGTTCTCTCAGTGGTGAACAAGTGTAATCTGATGCAGTCATAAACTGTCGTAAAATGCTTCTTTAGTTGTTCCAATTTTATTACTCTGAAAAGAAAGCTTTCAAAATAGTCTGTTGCAGCTATTGCTGCAACATTAATGTTGTCATTTTTGAGAAGCCTGGTTTCCTTCAGGATTATTTCCCTTTCAAAAACTCTCAATTTTACAAAAACAGAACAGCAGCCAGTTCAGGACAGGTCTTTGGAGGAGGTATCAAACTATGAAATAACCTACTCAGCATATGTAAGGTGAAAATACAACTAGTTCCTTTAGAACCTAACTTTTATTAAATGTCCTAATGTCTCATCAAGAGGTCCCACCTTTCCTAACAATATCTTTTAAAAGAGTAAAAGTTTCATGTTGTTCATGAAAGACCAAGTCACTCCTTCAGGAATGTGAAGATAAGCACAAGTCACCATGGAGATAGCTAGGATACAAAAAATAAAGCATATCAGCTGTTTTATGATTTCCACTCCAGGACTGCTGCTATGCTGCAGCTCAAAGCACACAGCTACACTTTCAGTGAAGGATAAACTAACTCTTCTCTACCTGGCACTGAAGCACGCACAGGATCAGCCAAAGAAGAATACCTGGACGTGAACCTGGCCTGCTTCTCCCACAAAAAGTAGTTAACTGTTCCTTCATGCAAGAGCAGGTTCATGGAAAGCAGTAACAACCACGAAATTGCCCACGTCAGCACAGCTGCATTCTCCTAATGAACACATCTTGAATATCTAGACTAACCTGCCTTGCAACAGCACAAATGGGTGCTCAGAAACCAAGCACATAAGTACTGCATTTGATATGGGGCACATCTGAATCCATGTCCTGGGACAGATGGATTCTTTTTCCAGGAGAAACACAAGGACATGAACTTGAAACACATGACTTGAAACATAAGGACATGACAGTGTTAATAATAGGACACAGATTTTCCCAAACTCTCCTGGACCAACAGGCTTTGCTCCCTGCCATTTACTTTTGAAGATCAATTGAAAAATCCTTTTATCTTATGAAAAATTTTAAATTTCTTTAACCTATATAAAAGGAGAAAGGAAGGAGAAGCAGACCCTAAAAATTAGGATTTTGGAGATAATGCAATTGGAATCACTGATCGCAGCTTTTTTGTGGCAGTAAAGTCTGTTTGGGTTTGTGCTCCAGTTCTGTGGTTTTGTTTCCTCTGATTTTTTAAACTCAAAACTTAAGTCCTTCTGCACTCTGTGGTCAGGACAATTACAGGGTATTATTATATACTATTGTGTGATTTCTCTTCCTCAGATTTTTTAAATTTAACTTTTTAAATTTAAAATTTAACTCCTTCTGCACCCTGTGATCAGGACAATTATTATTTTAAAACAGTCTCCTTGTTTTATTAACAGGTAAAAACGGTCAAAACACCTTTTTTTACTTAGTGTATATATATATATATATATATATATATATATATATATATATATATATGTTGTTATGCAAAAGTACTCACGGTACCCAAGTTGAGAAATAACAAAGCTGTATTCTTCAACATTATGGATGCTTGCCAGATCTCCATCCTCTTTCCTGCAAGATGTTAAGGCATCTTTCCATAATTTGGGGTCCCTATGAATTATATAACAGTGACCAGCATATGACATCCATTGATCAGGACACCTAATAGGCACATTAGTCTCTGAAAAAAAAAATTGCCATGAAGAGTTTCAGAATTCTGTTCTTAACTAAAGACTAAACAACATATCAGAAAATATTTAACAAAAAAAATCACTCATCTTCATAAAGAACAGCAGAAATGAAAAATATGTATAGTGATAAAAGTCTGCATGAATAATTGAAACTTGAAACTTCCACACTGTTTTTAAAGAACACTACAGTGCAAACAAATGCTTGCAACTTAAGAAAAGACAATTAAAACACAGTTTTGTCTTTCATATGCATGCATATATGCATACTAAAATGTAAGGTCTGCAGAGTGGTGCTTTATAACTTTTCTTCACTGATGTCAGCACCTCTCTTTAACCCCCATGCTATATGTGAAGAACCTGACTTTACAATCCATATTTATGAGAGTAAATATTTTTTCCCAAAAACTTAGGCACCTTATGGATTAGCCCATCTGATAGACTACAGAAAGAAATAATTGATTATGCATAATCCTAAGAGAACCCAAATAAGGCTACTGCTTTTCAGAAGCTTAGCTGAGAAAAATTATGTTGTCAAAGTAAATGGTTTACTCATAAAACTTGCTTTCAGCAGCTCAGAAGAGCACCAGGGTATTGCCAACAAACACATTGCTGTTCAGCAAGCAATTCAGCCTTGGGAGGAGTGCCACCTGAACATATAATAAACAGAGTACTGCTGTTGTAGAAACAAATTATGATTCTTGCAGTTCTTTATTTATAATCAGCAGATGGGTTTAGTAAACACCAATATATACAGTAGAACAAGGACAGCACGTTTTCAGAAATTCTGGTGGCAGAAAACTTTTATATGTCAGAAGAAGCAATGTGTTTGTTTAACAGTGGGATATATTCTGTAGAAATGTTTAAATAGGCACCCAAACTCATTACTGTCAGGCCCATGTTGCAGGCACCTATCCTGTTTCAACTGGATTATGCTGCTGGTTAACAGAAACCTGGTGTCACAACACACATTTCTATTATAAACTGTACCTGCTCCTTCAGACCCGCATCTAAAACGTGCTAGCACGTTCTCACAAAGTTCTAGCAAAACTAAACTTTTCCTGCCAGGACAAGGGCCTCAATGCTTGTCAGAGGCTCTCAATTCTGCCAAAGGAGAGGAAAAAGTGAAATAGAGGGTGGGGAAAGCCCAGGAAAAAAAAACAAACTGAATGTGCATGGTGATGCTGGGAGAAGCAAAAGAGCACAGAGGCAGTTGCAGAAGTTAGTCTGATGCTTCGACAGTAGCTTCATCTGTCCTATACCTGGTCTCAGCTCTGAGCATCTGCCTTTTACAGAGAACACTCAACATACCCTTCTGCAAACTGCAAACACTGCACAGAACAGAAATCAGAACTTCACACATGGCCACAGAGAGTGTCACAGAGGTGTTTATGTCTTAGTGAGTCCATGAGGATCTCTTTTTCAAGAGGATGCAGACTGTGACAATATGACTCACTAAACACTAAAGCAGCTATGGCAGGACAGCAAAACTTTTGCTTGTAGACCCAGTAACACCAGGGAACTTGTTGCAGGCCACGAAAAAAAATATTAAAAGCTGTTGATGGTCTAGTTTCTGTGGTGTAAGCCTTATTGAATTACATTGCTGGGGATTTCTTAGTACAAGAAACTATCCAGTTCTTCATTTCAACTACTCAGCAAAAATTAACTTTGTGCTTCCCCATTCTACTTTTAAAGAAACTACTAGACAACTCAAAGCCATCCGGTTTACTTTTTGATCCTAATGAAAACAAGTACTACTCCCTGGACATTATTTCACTTTAACAAAAGAAGCAATGCATATTATCACAAATAAAAGGTAAAATATGATATTACATTAACATGTAAACAATATTATTCCAAATGTCAAGCTGATAAATTTATCGACCTGTAGATGTAGAATAGTTATTTCCCAAACAGAGAGCAAGTACTCTTGTGAAGCTGATTTTCTTAGAAGCTTGAATTTCTGAAGTCTGAAAAACCTCATAGTACTTGACTTGTGTGTCTAAAAGGGTGAAAGCACTACCTGAAGTCAGTCTCATGATTCAGACACTCAAATTTCTCTCTCAGACCCATCCTATGTGGTCTGATAAGACAGAGATACACAGCATCTCAGCAATAACAGTAAGAGCATTTATTTCTTCCAACTCAATGTTAAAGACACATTTGGAAACAGTACTCTAAGAAGCCACACTTTGTTGGCTTGGGATGAAATCTATGTTGGCAGTCACTTGGTGGAGACAGAGAGACACCCCTTCCTTTCAGTATTTTGAATTTCAAATTAACATTTCTATTGATCTACTCTGCTGAGTTACAAAAAAAATGCTCTTTAGCCCGAAGATACTTCGATGTACAACATGATGTGGCCCCCTGCTGGAAAAAATATTTTGTTACAAGAAGCAAAAAACAAAAATGCAAAACAATCCTGCAGATGTTTGCTTTGTGAGAATCCATCCATCATGAAAACAAACATTCTGTAAAGATTTTTCCCAACTTTGTTTTGAACACAAGCATGATTACATTCTGTTTAAAATGCTCTGTCCCACATTCCTGTCAGACATAATTATAACTTCTAGAGTTAAAAATTTCAAAGGATTTTCTTTGTGTTTAATGTGAGGTGAACAACTAAGTGCATGTATGAACTTGCAATTAATTTATTTCTTAACTCAGGAAAACATAATCTGCCATGAGTTTTCCTTTACACCTTTAGAAACTGAGGGCACCTAACACCTTGCATGATTCCATGCTTACTCTTTTTATTACTTCCCCCTGTGGGACATTTTGGAAAATATTTTATTAAGTGAACCACTGCCAATCTCTGTTTTATCTGTCACAGTGTATACTCAGCAATTTCTTTTTAATTGAAAACTTTTTTCTCTTCCTTCAAATTTCTGGTAAACCAGAGGGTGGAGGAGGGGGGGCAGGAACAAAAGCCAAATGCAAAAGAGAGTAATGAGCATTAGACACACACCTCCCTCCAAAAAAAATTCTCTGAATTTAAATACAAATAATATAGCAGCCAGTCTTAAACTGATAGTATATTTATAGGCATCAGTGTTTTAGAAATTACACACAAAACCTGCAAAGCTGAGCAGCAGCCAGCCGAACAACCAAAACCAACCTATATAAATGAAACTATTCGGGTATCACCTGTAAACAAATACCAACAAAACTTTACATCTTAAATTAAGAAATAATTTAAACATGCATTGAAGTCTTTCTCAGCTAAGACAATGTACTTGGTTTCAATACCAAATTATCAATTGAATTAAATAATTAATATGCATTCCAATATCTAAATAATGAGACACCAGCTCATTCTTATGGGTTTTTTTCTCTTAGCAACAAAGCAAAACAAATGAAGCAGAATCCTCTGTCCTAAATGTTTGCAACAGGACTAAATCTATACTGGCAAAAGCAGAAAAAAAAATTAAAATCACCAACTGTTTTTTAAGCCAAATATCAAACACTGATTTCTAAAACATCTGCTTTGCAAGTAGTGATGCATATTCATAAATTAACTGGAACTCTAGTTCCAGTTTAGCCTTCTGCTTCTAAAGCCTATACAAAATAATATCAATGGATTTAAGAGATAAAAGTATGACATGGAAAAAGAAAGGAACTTGGAAAGAACAGAAAGAAAGAGTGATGAAACAAAGGAATAAGTTACAAGATGTTTATAGTACATAGAGAGATAATAAGGAAAGAGGTCAAAATAAATCTTATCCCTCTTCTGTCTTTCTTATGTACATGAAGCAAATTCCAGAATTACATTTCTTCTGCAAAAGTGTCTCTACATATGTAATTTAAATAACTACATTAAAATTGTATATGTCTTTATAAGTATACAAAGAAATATATTTTCTATTTCTATATAAATACTTCTATATTTATAAGATGCATAGATACATTAAAAATATCTAATTCAAAAGAATTTTTAAAAGTTCGTCTAGTCCACTATTGACTTGCACCAACTCGTAAGTAGTAAAAATTACAGTACCAAGGGGATTAGTTTCATTGTGTGCATGGGGCTTCAGACAATTACATCATTTTTAAAACATTAAATTAATTTTTTATTATTTTATAATCAGGATCTGACAGTTCTGCTTGGTTTTGGAAGAAAGAACTCAACAATTTTGCAATTTAGAACTCAAGACAATTGAAGAAAGATTATTACACAGGAAACAGGGAGGCCAGAGCAAAAATGAAGTACACACTGTTCACTTTTAGAGGGAATCTTGCTCAAACCCCAGTCTACAGTGTCCTTTGCTTGGTTCTACTACATGCAATAACACCTATTCCAGTTACAGATAAAAAACACTGGTGATTCTTATTTGTTGAGGGTTTATTACCAAACCTACCTCTAGGAATAATGAAAGATTCTAAAGTAGCATTTCCTCGTTTACAAATATATCCAAGTTTCTTATCACATTCCCAGTTCTCCCACTTAGCACCTTTGCCAGGATTCAATGCACCACAGATTTTTCCAGGTTCTGGAGAAGGATGGCCTTAAAAAACAAAACAAAACAAAACAAAAAAAAAAACTACCACCACAAATCTCAACAATAACAGAGTAGAAGCACAACATGGCTATCCTCCCAACTCTTACATTCCCTTCTGGTCCATGCTTCAACCATAAAATGCATTTACACATAGACAACTGTGGTACTCAACAGTCCTTTTGCCTGAAGGGGGAAGTTCATTCCCTTAAGAGATAATTTTTCCACAGAAGCCACCACTTGCAAATTTATAATTTAACAGCCTCTTTACATGCTTAAAGTCGTGGCAGAAGGTATTACAGTGTGTTTATTTTCTTTGGGATTTTTTCCTTTTCTAAATGGAGGATGTCTGAGCTCCAGAGGACAGTCTTTAGGTAAAAAAAAACTGTTCTGCAAGCTAATCACATTCTGTACTTGGTATAAGAAAAATAATAAGTAATTCTTTTGCTGATGTGAACTTCCTGCCCATTTGTCTAAACAACATGACAAGATCAGGATATTTGTATGTATTTTGTTGTAGTTAGCTAGCATTAACACCAACAAAAACATCTAGAAGAAAAGTAGAAAAGAAGAAATTTCAGCAATAAGCTAGCTAAACTTCTCACGATCTGATGTGCTGTTATTAAACTTAGCTGGTATTTTCTTTAATTTCTTACCATATGCCGCTATACTACATAACAAGCATTGGTACTAGACAGATTAAACCCAACAAAACAATATTTTTAGAGTCCAAGATTGTTCACTGAAATTTTCTTATACCATTGTGATTTCATTACTTTAGATTAAATATAGTCTTATATTTGCGGTCATGTTCTGTCTTCTTCCCATAGGAGAAAGAGATATGCTTACTTCAAAAATGAAATTTTAATTTGTTTTATTGCACAAAGTTCAGCTATTGGCAGCTAGATCCCCAAAACATCTAAGCAAATCAGTTTTGTTTACATATTGATAACAGTTTCTTTTTTTATTTATTTATTTAGGGCTAGTGAGATGGAAAAATATAAAGTTCCCACAAATTCCCTTGAAATGTGTTAATGGAAAAACAGCCAGTTCTTAAACATCCAGTGTAATGGGGGCTAGACAGAGGGAGGCTGTTGGGTGTAAAGCCATGAAGGAGACAGTACAAATATAAAATATGTCATATGGACATAAGTGTAGAGTATTACCTTTGAATGAATTTAAGGAACATAAGGAGTTAAGGATAAACGTAATCCATTTTTGTTACATCAAAGCCCATCTTAACTACTTAATTCTTTACAGTACAACTAGGAGTTGTCTGCAGTTTTAACAACCATGAACAGCTCCTCTTGCTGCTTTGGCTCCATCTCAAAAGTGTTTCCTCCACTCTTCCTGTGTGCAGGTTCTCATCAGTGCACTGGGATGACAGACCTATAAATACCTCCACAGCAACCTGCAGTACATCTGCTCGCCTGTGTGCTCACTCCACTGGAGACCTATTTATAAAGTAGTTCAATTCACTCTTCAGAGCTTACCTACTCAAGAAGTTTGTCCACCTAAAACGTGCTTTTGGCCTTATCTACACAAGGAAGGCCCTGGGTGATACTCTGGAGCACGCACTTAAAGTTACTGATGATTAAATGCTCAGTGAAGATAAAGAGCATTTACACTGAGGAACTTCAGACACCTACTTTAAATTAGTCTCCAAAAGCTCCCTGAATAGCAAGGGTCCTGCAAATATCCACTATTACAATAGCACTCTGAAGAGCCAACCAGAGATGCAGCCCTTCACCATGTGCACAGATGGCAGAGAAACTTTTTAATGATGGCACCTGAGTTCAACATTGCAGCCAGTAGCTGGGCTTCTGTCAAAGCAGTCCAGCCTCAAATGTTCAGTTTGAGATGTGTTACTGTTGAGGGTAGGTTAAACCCAAATGGAAACGAAAAGCTATTCTTCAAGCAAATAAAAACTCCAACAAAAACAAATTGGAAAGGAATTTGAAGAAAAGAAAAAAAAAACAAAACAAAAAAAAAACCAACAAAACCAACAAACCCCCCCCCCCCATTTATCAGTCTAATCTCACAAATGAGGACATCCACAGCACCTGATTTCTTCTGCAGTCATAAATAAAATAAATTAGGAAAATACACAAATGAAATGTCAAACAATGGCTTAAAACTTTCCTGTTGATTATGAGGCTAACACTTCCATTATGAATAATAAATTAAGCCTGGTGCATATCTCTAGCATAAGGGCCATTACTCACAGTGTTTATTATCACATGCAGAATCTTTCAGCATCAAAACAAGCTCAATAATTGCATGAGAACAGAGTGTTAGAGAAGATGTTTGTCACACAATGATCAAATTTTTGCCTTTTGAACTGAGTAGCAATGCATTTAATCTTACCTGGAACCCAGTTTAAGTATCGAAAAGGAGCACCACCAACCCATTGCCATCCACTGTTGAAATTCAAACTGTTAAGACCAAACCAGAGAGCTGAACTCAGTGTCCGAGTCAGACCTAGGCAACAGAGACAGAAAGAGATATTGGAAGTCCACAGCAAGAGCAAATACTCCTCAAAACTTGAGGGCTGATTTCTTGTTAAGCCTTCTGCTTTTTCCTAGTACAAGTTTTAACAATTTTTAACATTCTAGTTAAGGTGGTTATGCTAAACCTGAAAAACAGGTCATCTTACACTGGTCAGCTTAGCTTTAGAGTTTTGACATATTTAGGTTTGGAGAATTTTATTACAACAGAAAACAGTAAGACTCTGCTACCATTGATCACATACATGAAACTTTTTCCTTCAGAACTATAAAATATTAAATGAATAAAGTTGCAGAAAAGGTCACAAAGCCAAAAATCAGTTTTTTAAAATGAAAGATACAGTTTCCCAATGTCTATTTTCTCTTCCATAAAATTAACAAGTGTGAATTTCACAGTGTAAAAAACCTGTTCTCGTTTATCAAAATACACTAAAATGCAACCATTGCAAACATCATCTTTTTAACAGCATATCTTGTGCATTTCTGACTGATATGATTCCAGTTTAGTCAATGATAGGTCAGGCTTCAAAAAAAAAAAACAGTTCAAATTTATTCCTCTAGCTCTGAAAAGCACTTAGGAATATCATGCTTATGTATGGCCCTGCTGAACATTATTCATAGTCATTACTAATTAATTATCTATCTCTATAAGGCTTGGAAGCACAGCTGGATGCCTGCTGATTTTTTTAATTTAAGTGTGTTTCTGCATAGCCCACAGAAAATCATTGTGCAATATGTATAATTTGTTTCTGCTTCTACTGATGGCATCATGCCAAGACATTGCAATTTGTAGGTGTCTTTGACACCACAATGATGGGAAGCACTTGAAGCATGGCAAAGTTAAAAGGAGAGGTAGTTGACTGGAAAGGATTGGAATCTCAGACCTGGTTTTGCACCAACATATTAACATGCTCTATTACTTCTTCTGGACAATTTGTGTTTAGGAGAACTGAGAACTGAGAACTGAGCATGACAGGAAATCCTAGTACTGCCAGGATAGCTGTATAATGAAAAACTATTCTCATACATTTAGCAGCCATATCTATCAGTTTGCAATTAAAACACATCAACTAATAACTACTTTCTGTGTCAGGGCCAGTTTGCTCCACTGAGCACTAATTTCAACAACTATTTTCTCTCAGTCATTAAAAAAAAAACCCCATGTTTTGACCAAATCTTTAAATTGAAAACAGAGGTTTAGACAGAAAAATTTTTCACAGTATTAAAATACATTTCTCGTTCCTCTAAAGTGGAGAAATAGGGATTTGATTGATGAACTTCTAGATGGATAAGGAATTGGCTGGATGTCTGCATCTAAAGTGTTACAGTCAATGGCTTAGAATCCAAATGGAAACCAGTAACAAGTGTTGTCCCTCTAGGGTCTTTATTGGGACCAATATGATTAATATCTACGTCAGTCCCAGAGAGTGGGATTGGTGCCCCCCTCAGCAATGACACCAGCTGAGTGAAGTGTTTGCCTCCCTGCAGGGAAGCAGGGGAACCAGGGGCCTCTGACAGGCTTGAGGAGTGGGCCCATGCCAACCCCATGAAGGTCAATGGGGCCAAGCACCAGGTCCTACCCCTGGGTCATGGAAATTCACAATATCTGTGTGGAATAGGGGATGAATGGACTGAGAGCAGCACTGCAGAGGACTTCAGGGTGCCCACGGATGGAAAGCTGGACATGACCGGGCTGTGTGCACTTGCAGCCCAGAAAGCCAAACGTGTCCTGGGCTGCATCCAAAGCAGGGAGGGCCAGGGAAGGGACTCTGACCCTCAACCCTTCTCTGGTGAGACACACTTGGAGTACTGCATTCAGCTGTGGGGTCCCCAGCACAAGAAAGGCATGGAGCAAGTCCAGAGGAGGCAAGAGAATTCACCAGAGGGCTGAAACCTCCCTCCTGTGAAGAATGGCTGAGAGAGCTGGGGTGGTTTAGCCTGGAGAGGAGAAGGCTCTGGGGAGACCTTTCCAGGGCTTTTCAATAATTGAAAACGACTTCTAAGAAATTTGGTGCAAGACTTTTTACCAGGGCTTGTAGTGACAGGACAAGGGGTAATAGTTTAAAAATGAAAGAGGATAGATTTAGATTGGATATAACTAAGGCATTTTTCACAGTGTTGATGGAACAGTTTGCCCTGAGAAATTATTGATCCTCATCATTGAAAGTGTTCAAGGTAAGGTTAGATGGGACTTTGAGCAACCTAGTCTAACCCATGATGTCCCATAGCATGGCAGAGAGGTTGGACTAGATGATCTTTAAATATTCCTTCTAACCCAAAACATTCTCTAACCCTGTTAGTCTACAAATTTAGAGACCACAACATATAGCTTATGGTATAAAATATTTTATCTTTCAACTGAGATAACATATTCAAAATATTTCATAATCTCTTTCATAGATGAATCAGCAGACTATTTCATGTATGTACACAGGCTGAGAAGGTAATAAAGAGGACTTTCCCAATGGAGAATGTAAATATATTTAAGCAAAATCTAAGAATTTTCTCATAGAAGTGTGGAAGCTCCTTCCAAAAACATTGAAGGAGATCAAAACTAAAAGAGAATATTTATGAATCCTTTTGTTCATTAGTTGTTTTTCTCTTAATATTCAAGGATATACTGAAGATGCAATGGCTTTAGTGAAATAGGCAAAACTGCTGACTGATACACATTACAAGAAGAATACAAAACGAATGCAATCTTGATATCTACATCTTCAGTTTACAAACTATTTTTCTGCATTCCAACATTCATTCTTAATTGCCTGCATTGCTTAATTGTATTTTTTATGTTACTATTAGTTTATGGCGATATTTAATCATGACAAAAAAAATATTTTCTGCCCTATATTTCCAGATGAATCATTCAATATAACTGTTTCAATTTACTAATTACCAGAATTGAACAAATATAACCTTCAAGATGGAACATGCTATATTAGTGTCACTGTTGCAATAATACATTTTTTAAAAGAAACAATGGATAATATTAACCTACCTGTCAAGTATGTTTGTTCATGTAACTCTGTGATGCTTAATAACTCTGCCTTCTGCTGCTGACAGCTTTTTCTAGCCTGGTGCCATTTCAGAGCTGTCTCAGAGTTTATCTGGTACTGGACATTTGTTAAAGGGTCTGTGTTCCACAAATCATTACTAGTAACTATAGAGAGAAATGAAAATGCTGTAACTCATCATGAAAACAGAGCCAGATAAAATATACCAAAAAAAATTGCATAGCAAAAGACACAAAATGCCTGAACACTGCTATAGATAAATGGTTTGAAAGGAATTCTGAGGTTCTCTGATGTAATAGTAGACCCAGGACAGTAGACAGGGAATGAAACTAGGTCACTGTTTTCTCTGGTTACAACAAATCTGCTCTTTAAGGTAAACAATAAGTGGCTAAAAACATGCTAAAATAGTTGATTCATGAATGTGGAGGAAAAGACTAAAAACTTCCAGGCTGATGCTAGCTAAGGTGTAGATAAAGCTGACCCTTTTTTTGAGATAAACCCCAAATTTTTTTACTAATTTGGGTCACTATGTAAAGTGGCTATGGATTTTCTTACTGTGATTGTAGTAAATCAGAGCCAAGTGCTGAATGCAAAGCTGACCTCATCAGCATCCATCTCACATTTCCCTGCAATTCCTGATTCTTTAAGCATGTGTCTGACATAGCATGACTTTCTCCACTGCCACACAACTGCCTGACTGAACTCCCTGAATACCTGAACTTGGCACTTTTAGGCAATGCCAGTGAAAGCAAGGACCCAATATTAGAAGTTGCCTCAGTAGATATCACGCTTTTTACACACTGCTGCAGTCTCTCCTGCCTCATCTCAGTTGTATCTCCACAAACAAGCAACAGAAAACAGCGTGATCTTGATCTGCCAAAAATGGAACCTACATGAACTCCCAACACTGAGCTAAATATCACATAAAGGGAATAAAGTTTGACTTTATTCCCTTTATGTGACTAAAGCAGAACACAGCAGAGATCACTGCATGTCTGCCAACAAGGAGGAAACCACTGAATCCCTGAAGCCTTTATCAGCTACTCAAGTTGCAATATGAAAAAATTGAGAGAGGTCTTATCTGAATTCAGAGTGCTCAGAAAACTTTAGTCTGCAAATAGAGGGAAACAGAACAATAAAAAAACTCAAAACAAAGCATGATTCACATTAAATATCAGGAGGTCACTTACCAGTTCCACTTTTTCCTGTATTAAATCTGATTATCTATAGGTAATTTAAAGTGCTTCTTTTCACATTATCTTTATTTTTAAAAGAAATCAAATATAACCTACTGTAATAATGACATTTCAGTAAAAATGGGAACTTTCATCTGATTATCATTATCCAAAAATCAACTTCTGTCCAAAATATTTTAGAACTATCAGAATCAAAACTTCTTTGCTACACTATGTTCTAAAAGATGATAAATCCCTGTGCATCAGCCTGGGATAAAATTAACATTGCCAAAATAGTAAAATCTATAATTCAGTAAAGAAAACTGGCTCTGACTTGATAGTAAGGAGTTTATAAATCTTGTGCAATTATTACAGAGAAGAGGTAAACAAGTCTTGGGCATTCATCCAACCTTCCACCTCAGTTCCCCAGTCTCACAATTTATAGCTGACTTCCATATGGTGCTCTGTTGTAGAATTTTGGCCTTTCATAAAAATCAAACTCATTTCTATATCTTGGAAAATTTGCTTTTAAGACATTTTGAGTTTTAAGAGTTCAAATGTCTTTGCAGAGCAGAATTTTGAAAAAAATCTATATGCTATTGTTTAAAGCTTAGTTCCCCAGAGAAACAAAAATATGAAACACTTTTCTAGAATAATATATTTTAACACCCAAGCTAAATTAATGATAAATCACAGCTGTCCTCAGTACATAAGTAGAAAACTAATAAAAATCTGAACTCTATCCCTACACATGAATTCAGCATGCATTTATTCTCTGCAGATTTTGTTTCTGACCTAGTCACCTGCATTTTTATGCATTGCTTAGCAGGCTTTCTGAATTCTTTAGTAAATATACAGCTCTTTCACCCATCAAGAAAGATGCTTCAATGGACTTTTTCCCACTGGAATAGAGCTATAGGTATGTGTTAAGTCACTCTCCTGATGGTCTTGCACTTTGCAAGTTGTTTCCAACACCTTCTTTGAAGTGCAGCATACAGCTCAAAAAGGCATGGTGTAACTTTTTAAAAACCATCATTTCCTAGGCTACCAAAAATTGTTTGCTGTGGCAACACAGCAAACAATTTCTTTTCCTTGGGGTTTAAGCTTCTGCTGTTGCTGTTTCAGCGTCTCTTTCTAAATCACCAAACAAAGGGTCATAATCACAATTATGTTGCCTCCACTGATAAAATTTCTCCACCTCTATTGATTATAATAACTGTTATAAATACAGCCACATTCCCTCTTCATTTTGGAGAATATTTGACGTGGTTTTGGTCACAATGAGAAAAGACTGGGTCAGCCACAGACATTTCACTGAAGGTCCTGGCCCCAGCACAAGCAGCTGTAACAGTCTGCATCACATATTTTATGCTGGCACCCTTGGTCCCCTGGACAGTTTAAAAAACAACACTTTATTCTTAGTAAATAAACTCTAACACACACATACTTACACATGCTATTTTTAAAGGTGTTGTTGAAGTTTATTAACTTATCACGCTCTCATATCTCACTCATTTCTTTCATAGTGATGACTAAAACTTCTGCTACCATGGCCTGTCTCTCACTAAAATATATGACCCCAACCTTAATATTTTATAGCCAGTACTTAAGAATCAGGAAGGAAATATGCAGGCAGTCAGCATAAAGCAGATTTTTCCAAAAACAATCACTGCCATCTGAATGGATTTCCTTGAATTATGACGAAGAATTAAACAAAATTTTAATGATGCCTCCTATTCGTTGCACTCAAATAATACTAGGCAGGGAGTAGTCTTAAGTCAACTTTGCATGTGTTTTATTAATGGGATTGATATTCCCAGCATGTTCTTATTATCTTGAAAACGATACTGGCATAGAAGGAAAAAAAGTGTGATTTTTATTTTTTGGAAGTACTGAATGCAACATTCATGGAAATCAGGCAAGGACACCAGTATTTTGTCATCAAACCAGTTAAGATCAACCCAAACAGTTTTCTTCACATCAAAGGAAAGGCATATTTTTTCTCCTTAGTTCTGCGTGCAGTCAGCTGGAGCTTTACAGCAAAACACAGTAATAAAGAAGAAAGGAGGGAGAAGTACTACCCTTCTCAGCATGACAGAAGCAGCAGCTTACAGACAAAATGTTTAGTACATATTTTACAGAGGTCCAGAGAAAATTCATTAAAATTTAAAAGAATTCAAATATGCAGGTATAAATTACTCCCATTTACTTAAAGCAAGATCAACATTTCTAAATAAAGTTCTGCATATTGATAATACTATTGATAATACATTTTAAACACTAAATATACTCACAATAGGGAATTTAGAATACAAATACTTCTAATTGAGTTCAAAGACAGCACTAAAATACAGTACACAGATTTGGGAAACACTGGGATGCGTTAAAGAGCTCCTGAAAGCTCCTTTATGTCTAAAGGCAATTCAATCATCAAAGTAATTTTAATTTTCAATTAAACTGTATTCTAGCTTTCAGTTCCACTTCACAGATTTCAACTTTCTGACCTTTTATACATACCATTATGCTAGTGTAACATCTTTACATCTAATTGACTTTCTGTTTAACGAAATGGTGTACACAGAGATTCCAGAATACGATTAACATACTTTCACCCAAAAATAATTGGGCAAAGTTTTTTATGCTGGGTGCTATATTTGGATATTTATGTAGCTCTTAAAAGGAAAGCAGGCTAAACAGAGACAGAAACTGAACTATTTCAAAGTGTAAAGCACACATTATGGACATATTTCCAGGCAGCTGAATAACAGCACAGCAGAACTGTGAATACAAAAAGCTTACATTTTGTTGGGCAAAATCCATACTTCTTGTCAACGTCATAGTCTGAAGTGGTTCCACACCAGAACCAGCCATCTGATCTGCCAGCATCTGTGCAGTCAGCATACCATTTACCACCAAACTTAAAAGGAAATACACAAGGGGCTCCATTGTCATTTCCTTTCACTGTGTAGGTATCTAAGGAGACACAACAATTCAAAAATGTATAAAAAATAATAAGCATGGGATATAAAAGAGTTCATTTTTATGATCCTATTACAAAATATTATAGCAAGGACAGCTTGCTAGCTTAGCATACAATTGTACTAGAAATGGAACATTGATTATTTTGCTCTAGGTATAAGCTGATACCCATATTCACAGTAAAAAAAGTTATGTTGCTAAGGGAGTCAACAGACCACAACTGACTGAGCCAAGGCAAGTACACTCCCATGCTAAATTTCCCATGCATAACAATCAAAAGTATAAAATCCACACACTCACATAATTTTTTAAAGTGCAAAAGACTCTTGAGTGTTATATCAATAACTCAGTCAACTACTGATCATTTTGGACATGAAAGAGCATGTACATGTAAGCTTGAAAGATATATACCATGGAGTGACTCCAATATATTATGCCCAAATAAATTTTATATTTGCATCCAAAGATACATTTTGTTTTATCAGAAACCTGACTCAATGAAACTTATGAAAGTAAATAAAGCAGCTTTCTGTGTGTGCACATGTAATGTACATTCCCTGATGGAAGGACATACAGGGGAACTGTACTTGACAAGCATTTTTGGAGGTCAGTACATGACACACCAGGGTCAGTGTCTCACAGAGCTGATAGAAAACAGAGGAGGAAGGAATAGCAGGACATTATTACATCTCCCCCCTTCCTTCTTTCACATAATTTGCTTTGCTAGGGTTCCTCTATTCTGGCTTCTGGTCAAGGACTAATACTGTAATCAGCCATGGTGTGAAGCACAGAAACTGCATCCATACCTCCCTCTGTGACCATTTCTGTTTATCAAAGGATACTAAATTGGAAGTAAAATGTATTTCCAGATACTTATTATAAATATATATAAAGATGTATTATACACAACTTTTTCAAATTTAATGGTTTAAAATATCTTATTTCTTTGTTTAACATTTAGCACCAACTCTGAGACTCCCTTCAAACACCTAGGAAGACATCTGCAATACATTGGAAATTAAGATATTAAGATTTAACTAATATCTTGCTGCCACTTAATATTTGCACCCCAAGTAAAAAAAAAAAAAAAATACAACCAACAGACTAAACACACAATGTCTTTCTGTACACATGTAGTAAATAGTAACAGCTACCATCAACTGCTGTGCAATAGTTACTCACATGTTTTGAATAACCACAGAAGGTTTTACTCTCTCTAAATGAATTGCTACCATGCATGGTTAAACACCTATCAGCACTTTGACAAGTTTGACAAAAACCAAAATGAACTACTCAAGAAACAAAAAGCTCACCCACCCAAGTATTGTTGATTTCACCTGAAATCACACTCACTGATTATTAATAGGATTAAGGAAGTTCTTCTACATGTATCAAATATTTTAATTATCTACACATAAAAATGAGTTTGAAATACAGAAATGAATTTACAGAACTTTACCTTCATAGCCTCGAGAACACAGATCGTCTGTGGTTCCGTAGACTTTCCACCTACTCCATAAACCAGATCCCTTGTACAGCATAATATTCCTTTCCTGTTTGTTTCCATAGTTGAAAAACAAATCTTCCCCTTGGATTGCAAAGAGAGTCTCATTTCTGCATTCCCATCGCTGGAGTTCACTAGCCTTGTCACACGGATACAGAGTGACCGGAACCCAGTCTTTCTTCGAAGGCACTCCCAAGCACAATTTGAATGCTATGCTCATAAGCTGGTGCTCTGAGACCCACCTGAATTTTTGTGACTCATTCTCTTGAACACAAGGAGCAGTAGTCACTGAATTAGAACTTTGAGCCAGTACACAGCGCTTGTGATCTTCATTATATATTAAAAAGGTGCTAGTATCTGTAAGAAAAATAACACTGCAATGATTGGAGTTGAAGTAACCTTACCTACTATCTAAATGAAATGTGAATCTGGACACTTCTTGGTGTGAAAATCTCATCATCTGTTCAGCAAAAGAAGGTGTGGACTACACCTGTTAAAAGTGGCTGTATGATGCAGCTAGTCCAGATGTGAGGCAATTGCAACTATTTTGTGTCAGTGAAAGCATCTACACAGAAAAACACAAGGCAGCAGAGGTGTAGACCTAGTGTCTCCTGTAGGTTTGAAGCATGGTGTTAATCCAAGCTTGGGAATTACTGGAATGAGGGAGGATGGACACTGCAGAAAGCAGATCCTGACACTGAGCTCTCCAGCAGCCCTGGCTCCTAGGCATGGGGAGATGATAACAGTCACTAAGTTCTCCAGGCTCCATTTCCTCACAGTGTGGAGCTCTGCTCTCAAAAGCCCTGCTAAAATCTTTAAAGTATAAACTGAGAAGAAGGATATGTTTTTAAGCTTTATACTCAAGCTTCTTGTACAACATGTTTATTTTTCTCAGTGACTTCTTTCTTGTATCTCTCCATTATGAATGAAATACCAACAGCAGTGGGATTTGCCATCACCGGTTATGCTTCTTCATGATTTATGAAAATATAAAAAGCTCTTCATAGTTTCCCAGGTTATTTCTCCCTCTTAGTAAACAGTGCTTCACAGCATGCATTTTCACATATTCAAGGCTGATTTCAAAACTGTAGCCCTTGAAAAGTTTTTAGCATCTTTTGCACCTTTGTGCTATGGAGTGTAACATTTCTGAGCTGATCTTGCTGAAAGACTGAAAATTTCTCCTCTCTGATCCACCTGAGATACATTTTAGCACAGTGATTTGATCATGCTCTTTTGCATAAGGTAACAGGATGCACAACATTTTAAAGCTGTATTTTAATTGGGCTATGAGCTAGGAAGGAGAAATATTAATTTATGTGACTCTGGGGATTGAAGATAATTAAAACACTACTTATTTTAGTGTATGATTACCAAACTAAAAAAAAAAAAAAAAATCTGTAATGGAGAAATAGTTAAGGGGAAAACAGGTTAACCACAGAAAGTCTTCCCTTCACTGCTGAGGCTCTAACGTGGAAATGATCATATTTTGCTGCAGAAGAACAATCTGGGAACAAATAACCTCTCTCTCAGAGAAAGAGCTGACCTAGACCTATCTCATCTATAGTTCAGCTTCCTTCTCTTGTCCTTTGGCTTCCAACTCACTGGGAAGTAATGCAAAACTGATGAGCACTGGAGGCAGAAATTGTTGTCTTTTGCCAATCTGCTTTACCCACAGACAATACAAGGAAATGTATAATTATCACTGCTGGTGACAACTTCTTTTTTATTCTGCTTTTCTATGAGCATTTAGCACAATGTTATTATAAACTGATATATGCAGTGTTTGCAACTCTCCTTTTCCTGCAATCGTGTTTAAAGTTTCTGGATAAAAGAGATGTCAAATGATTTCACATGCATAGAAAACACTACCTGATTTTTCAAACTGCTAAAATTGTATCTGTGGCCTAAAATAACAGTCCTTATCTTCTGGTTCTTGTGGTGCTAAAGAGAAGATGCTATGCACATGAAAAAAGTATCCCTAAGTCAAAAGCCTGGATTGCTGCATCCAAGCATGAGAGGGTGAAGAGTTTTGGCTTCAGAAATGAAATTAAAAAGCTGAACAAAGCAGTCAGGCCAGCAGGGATGGAGAGGGGGACAAAACTTGGGCTCTCTACTATTCTATGACGGTGCCTTTACAAAACATTAGAAGTGTGTAAACCCAACACACCTGCTAATACAAGGGCATATTCCCAATGCAGTAGTACACATGTAAGCAGCTAAAAGGCCAACACAGCCAAGGAGGCATCAAATAAGTTGAATACAAACCAGGAGACTAGAACAAGAGGTAGAAGGATGCCGGAGCAACTGTGGCTGAGGCTGTAATTGCAGATTTCCTTTCCCTCAGCATTGCTCCTCTCTAGACGTGGCCATCAAGCAGACTCGTAACTTAGTGCTGTATTGCTCAAGTTTACAGCTTTATTTCTGTTTATTCTGCCATCTTGGTCACCAAAGGGGATTCCCATATAACAGTATCCATGTGAGTAATTAGATAGTCTAGTAGACACAGGTCAGGTATTTGTGCAGCACTTCCTCTGCCCTGCCAAGTCCTCTCCCTAAGCACTTGATACCACTCTTGCCAACATGATGAGCTGTATCTGTGAAATGGGCTGAGCAGAATCACACATATCACCATTAGCTGGGTTTCACTGCTCTGTAGCAACATTTGTCATAGAGCTCTGTAACAGGTGCCGTGCTTCACTACAGATGAACTGTGGGTGGAACACTTTAAGGTCCACCACAGTGTGCTCATGAGTACCACTGTGTTAGTACTTTGAATTAAACCTATTTCTAACAGTAATTTATATTTTGAAACTTACTCCTGGAAGGAGAGTCTTTAAAATGCCTAAGAACATGGCAGCCTTAGAAACAACTTCACCTTTACCAGTGCACAACCAGCCATTCAGGGAGATCTAGCATCTTTTCCCTCAAATGTCCCAAGTAGATCCCAATTGAATTTTTCTCACGGGTGTTCTCTTTTCTTTACCCACCACACTATGACTATTTTCTTATCTATCTCTGGTCTCAAGTTGTGTCATTAAGAATTGTGCCAAGTACTACAGAATCTCACCAGACTATCATTTCCACAGCAGAGATTTCCAGTCCACCAAACTGGCTTCACACTCTGTAGCATTTGCAAATCATCACAGACTATATGAGTATAAATTAAAAAGTAATTTGTGAAGCCAGTAAAGCACTACTAGTGGCAAACACTAAGGGAGAGCACCAGAAGAGCACACCAAAAGCCAGAAGCAAAAGAGGAGGAGGCAGCAAGCAGGTAGGACAACTGTCTTCTCTACACAGACTCTTGCTTACCAGGTGGCCTAAACTCAATGCTGCTAATTACTTGAAGGAAGAAAGGTTACAAGGTGGTGTTATGAAGATTTGCATCACTAGATCCAGAGAGAAGAGGATGCTGAGAGGTTTTCAGGAAGGGCAAGTGCAAAACTTTCACTGAAAAATGGCTGTGAGCTGGAAATCACGGTAAACCTTAGAGTAAGTGGGAACGAACTCCAGGTACCACCAAGCAACACAACTTCCCCGTTTTCACACCTCTATCCATACCGGCACCTCAGCTACCTTAACACCCCCCAACAAAAGCCATCTGCCAAAAGCAGGGCCCATCCAAGAGGGCTGGAGGACAGGCACGGCCCCGTACCAGGCAGTTCTGCAAACCTCTGCGGTGAGCAGGTCGGTGAGGGAAACCTGGGTGATGCTATTAAATCAATCAGGGACCGATCGGAGCGGTGGGGGAAACTGAGGCAGCGCCGGTGACAGCCGTGTTCGGCGTCCGCAGCGCCACGGGCACCTGAAGGCCGCCCTGCCGGGCAGCTTTGCCCCCCGGGCACCTCTGGCTGCGGGGAGGAGGGGGTCCCGAGGGGAGGCCGCCCCCTCAGCCGGGGGCCGAAGCGGTCGTGGGGCTTCGCCTGCGCGGACGCTCCTTCCCCGCGCCCCCGGCAGCCCCAGCTCAGGTTCGGCTCTGTGCCCGCCGTGACCCCCCCGCTTTTCGGCCCGCCTGGCCCGCGCAGCCCCCGCGGGCACTTACCCAGCGCCGGAGAAGGCCGGGGGAGCAGCCCGAGGAGCAGCAGGAGCAGGGAGGGGGCCATGGCCGCGGCTCCGCCCGGGGCCCCGCGCTGAGGGCGTCCCGCCGGGCAGCTCCGCCGCGCTTCTGAAGGGTTGGGGGATCAGGGAAAACTCTGCGCTCCAAATGATAAGGAAATATCCTGTCACATGGGGAGTTCTGAAATAACAGGAATTCGCTGTTCAAACTTTGCTTTCCTAAGCTGATTTTTTTTCCCTTAGCGGAGGAAAGAGCCTCCTTCCAGGCATGTGCAGGTGATAAAGCGGTGATAGCTGAGAGGAGCGCTGCTTTTTTTGTTGTTGCCGTTGTGTGTGGTGTTTGTTTTTTTTCTTTTATCCCCTTTGCGACTCTGACAGCTCTGCATCTGGGTCAGTGGTTCGTCTTCCAAGAAAATTAGCCACTCCCTCGGAGGATATCCCTCTCGTTTTCTTCTGGGGTAAGGAAAGGAGAAGAATAAGGGGTAAGGAACCCAAGTCTCAAAGAAAACCCCTACTCGAACACCCGGGAGCGAGGGCTACAGAAGGAGCAGAGACCTACTTTTGGGAAGCCGGGATCTGGGCTGCGCCCCCGTGCCCATCACTCCTCCCCCGGGCGCCAGCAGGTGCCTCCGCCGGGAGCGGGGCGCGGCCGGGCTCGGGACTGCCAAGGACAAGCCGGAGGAGAGGAGGGGGCTTAAGAACCCCTAAGAGGCGTTGTCTGAAGTCCAATAAATGAACTTCAGCCGATTTGTTTGTTTGTTTATTCTACTGACAGTGATGGCTCTATCTGCTGTTTACAGGACTCAAATCTTGCTCGTGAATCAGCGCAGGAAATACAAAACCTTGCCTGCTGGCTGGGTTTCACAAACTGAAGCACCTGCTTGGAATTAAATGATCCTTCTGAAAAGGTGCCTTTAGAGCACAGTCCGTCTTGATGTTTTTATGGCTTCTTGCTGTGCTGGATACAGAGCAGCATGTTATTTCTTCGAGATCACTATCAATATACAGTCTGAAGAGTCCCAAATGGATTGAAAACATCAGTCTTACAGTTATTTTACACAGAGAGGCTTTTGTAACATACTGGGTCTTACTGGGTGTTCTGATGGGGCATACCTGAGGTTCAGGGAGCCTTACTGCTCTCTACAACTCCCTCAAAGGAGGGCTTAATGAGGAGGGGGTCGGTCTCTTCTTCCAGGTAACAAGTGTCAGGACAAGAGGAAATGGCCTGAAGTTGCACCAGGGGAGGTTTAGGCTGGATATTAGGAGAATTTCTTTCCTGAAAGAATTCAGGTCAAGCACTGCAACAGGCTGCCCAGGGAAATGGTGGAATAACCATCCCTGGAAGTGTTTAAAAATGTGGAGATGTGGTGCTTTGAGGCATGATTCATTGGTGGGCTTGCAAGTGCTGGATTAATGGTTGGACTCAATGATCTTGGAGATATTTTCCAACCTTAAAAATTCTATGATTCTGTGAACCTGTAAGGCATCAAACCTACCATGTGTATAAAGCCTGTTGTGGAGCAGGCTGTACCTCTGTGTTGTCATGCACTTGGAAACCTCTGATAAAAATTAAAACATTGCCAGAATCCTCCTTGATGGAAGTTCTGGGTGGGAAAGTACAGCACATCCAGGGACACACCAATATGGGGTTAGTATGGAAAGAGGCAGAGCAGAGTAAGAAGGTACTTTGACACTGTTAAAAGAGGAGAAGAAACAATGGGGATGAAAACCAAGCTCATTTGAAGTCAGTGAAACTCCTGTTAACATTGGAAAGGATTCCTGCCAGGCACTTCAGCTGTGCTGGGTCCTCTTGGGGGCTATGTGAGGGGAGTAAGAGGAAGTGGTTTATAAACTCCTCTCAACATCTCTAGAACCACAGAAAGGTCAGGAACAGCCTGGCCCAGGGACAGGAGGTGGGAAGTATTTCAGCCATAATCAGCAATGTTCTGTATTGTTGTGTTGATGAATTGTCATGTGGGAAACTTAATCTCTTGCTCTAGTGTATGGGAGATAATTCTTTTTCCTTAATTATTTGCAAAACCCAAAAGCACAGGAAAAAATCTAGTGTTAGAAGGAACAAGTCAGAAGACTCAGAAAAATGCTGCTGCCCTAAGAGAACACTGCTGTTTCTACGACTGTCACTAAAAGTTTGGGTATTTGTGGTATTCTTTTGGCTCAAGATAAACAGAGAAGGGAGATGCTGTGTGAAGTTCAGCCTCAATGTAAAAAAATAAAACTGCTACCAAAGTCTTTACATGGTTTTGTAAAGACTGGTTATGTGAAGCAAAGGCTGCATGTAACTTAAGTGAATATTTGTGTTATGCAAATAGGCAGAAAAAGGGAATTAAGTAGATGAGTAGTGATACCTCTGTGGCTGTCAGTGGATGTATGAGGAATGAGCTGAACTGTGAAGTGACAGAAGAAACTGTTTTAGGCTATCCTTGGAGTTTCTCAAAACTGAACTGGACAAGATGCTGAGCAACCTGATCCAAGTCAGCCCTTCTTTAGAGAGGAGGTCGAGCTGGATGACTTCCCAAGGTCTCTTCCAACCAAAATGGGACTTCAGAAGAACTACTTCCAAGGGAAGCATTCCAGCCTCCCTTTGTGATCTGAAAACTGCCTTTTTCTCATTGTCCCTTCCACTCACTGGATATAGTGGAGACATTACCAGTTCAAAGCTATTTTAGCACAGACGACAGACGTGTGTGATGCACACATACATGTCTTTGTGTGTATACATATGTCTACACATACCCCCTGTCTAGAGCAGCACAAGTCTTGATGAGCTTATTCACGTAGCCTCTGTGTCTCATCTGCAGCACACTCATCAGTAATGATCTGGATCTGGCTCCCTCTTTCATCATGAATCATATATTCTGATCTGATACTGTCAAAGGGAAAGATTCTCTCTCTTCTGAGACAAAAGGATTCAGCAAAGTCTCAGGCTGTAGTGTTTGTAGGCAAAAAGCTACCAAAAGCTCAATCTGCTAAATAACTAATGACAGGGTACATGTCCTAGATAGACATATGTTTTCATCTTTCCCGTGGGTAGGAAGCCAGCTGACATTTACACAGAACAGAAAGGCTCGAATTCCTCTGAAACAGGTCAGACCCTCTCTTCTTGTGGCACATCCAGTTCTTGCAACTGGTCATTCTTCCTGGGAAAATACCTGGAAATCCTGAAGCCACAGTGGCCCTTGACTTTTATAGCAGACTGGAAAATGGAAAGTCCTAAATGAAATCAGATCCAGACTTGAAACGTAATATGCCTGTATTGTATGTGTGGAAGGAAAACAAGTGGATTACTATCCATGCTTTTACATCAGCATCCAAGATGTTTTTTGACATTTCCTCTGGGAACCTGTATCTCTTAGATGGTATTCAATAGTTATCTACACATTACTAATATTTGCATGGGTGCTGCAGTGGGTTACCTGAAATGGAAGCCTAAAACCATTTTGTATTTCATTAGTCATCCTAGAGTATTTAGATAACATTCTCACACTAGTGAATGATTTGGGGGAGAGAGCTTTCTGGAAGACTTTACTGTTGTAAGAAGATAATTAAAATTAGGCACTGTACTGGTTTTGACTGGGATGGAGTTAATTTTCTTAATTAACTCAGCTCAGATGATGATGTTTTGGGTTTATCACCAAAAGAGTGCTGATAACACAGGGATGTTTTAGCTATTACTGAACAGTTTTGCACAGCCTGAAGGCCTTTTCTGCTTCTCATGCTGCCCCATCAGTGAGCAGGCTAGGGTGGGCAAGAAGCTGGAAGGGGACACAGCCAAGAGAGTTGATCCCAATGGACCAAAGAGATACCCTACACTCTGCGATGTCATGCTCATAAAAACTGGGGCAATGAGGAGCAAGGGGGGACATCCAGAGTTATGGTGTCTGTCTTCCCAAGGCCCTGAATTCCTTGGGAAGTAGTTGAACACCTGACTGCCGCTGGAATGTAGTGGAAAAATTCTTTTTTGTTTTGTTCAGGCAGCTTTTTGCTTTCCCTATTAAAATGTCTTTATCTCAACCTACGAGTTTTCTCACTTTCACCCTTCTGTTCTCTCCCCCATCCTGCTGCAGGAGAGTGAGCAAGCAGCTGTGTGGGGTTGAGCTGCCAGCTGGGTTAAACTACAACAGACACAGACTAAAACATTATTTATTAAGACAGTTTCAAGAACTTTACCATTCTATACATTCTAATTAGTATTTCAGAGTGAATTTTTTTTGGTTTAAACCAGAATCTTTCAGGATCAAAAGGAGTTAAAAGCTAAGAGGGAAATGTCAGAAAATTGACAGAAGTTTTGAATTTTCCCAAAGAATTTTCAATGTCGGTAAAACTAAATTTATCTATGAAGTTGAGGCAGAAGTTTTAGTTCATACAGTGTGGTGTATGAACTAAAAGAGCCAGGACACAAACCTGTGAATGCTGGGTGTGGATCAACAGCCACCACAGTTTATTTCAGGTGGAGCTGAAGCTGAATCAGACTCATTTCTTTGATACAGGAGCTAGTACAAGGAGAGGTGATGAACACCTTCAGCACTTCTTAATCTCATTTCTTGCATTGCAGAGTTTAAGCTCCTCTGGTTGACTTCTGCAAGCACACGACACAGCTAAGAGTTACAGTGAACAAAACAACACAAGTAGGATGCAGTCCAACACTGGTTTTACAATGCCGTTATCTCAACAACAAACTGTGACCACTGGTGAGAAAAAAAAAAGAGACAATGTAGTAATTCACTGCCAAGAAATTAAATTCATTGCTCTGTAGCCACTTTAAATTGCACCAAAATAAAAATCAAAAGAAAAAAAAATACACAAATGTAGTCAGCTCCTACATGTCTTAAAACTGCAGTACAGCCATCCTAACTTCCCTTTGCTGTCAGTGAGTGGAGCAAAGGAGGAGCAAAAAACAGAGGGCTAATTTAGATGTCATATTCTTATGCTTGGTCTTAGCTAACTTGAGCCTGAGCCTGCATTCCTGAACAGGATACATACATCTTTGTCCTAAGTAGTACAAAAGAATAAGTATCAAATCAGAATGGCTATTTTTTTTCCCTCAAGACAACACTTCAAGCCTTTATTGTGAAACACTACATGTCTTCCTTTAATAAAATACCCTTTTTTAATTACGTGAAATCCATACAACAATTACATGAAATCCATACTACAAATTCCCTGCAGCCAGAAGGCAGAAAGGGAATTCTACTGTAGAAGCATTGATCTTCACAGCCTGTTCCACTTACTTTCTTATTCTGTAGCAATAAATCACTCTAACTAACACTGTGGGAATTTTTCTTTAATTACAGTGTTCTAAATGTTAAAGAGCTGTACACACCCAGAGCAGTGGGGCCCATGGCTCTGTTATCTATACAAGAGACAAATACTGGACAGCCATGTGTTTATCTGGTACAATAAGCCTTTTGATAAAACTACTTCTCTAAACAAAATGAATACGTATCTTTATTCCTGCTCATAACTTTATGAGTGTATCGGTGGTCTATAAGATTTCTCCAAGCATAACAATCACAGAGAATCATCAAGTTTGAAACATCAAGATCATCAAGTCCAACCATCAAAGTAATACTCCCTAAATAATCTCCCCTAAACCAAATCCGCAAATCCAGACATCTCTTGAATTCTTCCAGAGATATTGGAAGAATCCATCACATCCTTAGCCAATTTATACCAATGCCTAACCCCTGTTCCAATTTAAAAAAAAAAAAATTAATATCTAAAATTTGAAACTGAGTGGGACTAGAGCAGGACACACTTGAAATTAAAATAATGCCATAACCTACTTATAACTGTTACTGCCTTTGAGCTGTATGTCCATTTCCAGTTAATTATTGTGGTTAAAAGGCGATGCAGGAGAAGTGTTGCAGTAAACATATGGAACTGTTTAATAAAGGATGAAGAGAAATAGTTATTTTTAGAAATGAAAGGCAAAACATGATGCACAATATGAAAAAATATCACATGATTGGAAAAGATACAGAGCTGATTTTCTATTTGCCATATCACAATACATGTGCCAAAGAAGATCCAGTTTAATTGAGAAACAAAAGACTTCATATCCCTTGTCAACATCAACTCAGAATAGAGCCATGACATGAGCACAGAGGTCCTTCAAGAACCATCAGCCTTTAGGAGAGAAATAAAGCAGTAGGAAAAAGCATTTAAGAAGAAACTTCCAAGAGGGAGATTAAGGGCTCAACAGGTATAGATCCTGGTTGGCT
The DNA here is from genome assembly GCA_013401135.1 of Cettia cetti. Lineage (NCBI taxonomy): Eukaryota > Metazoa > Chordata > Aves > Passeriformes > Sylviidae > Cettia > Cettia cetti. The sequence continues at coordinate 54,887 of VZUI01040944.1, forward strand.
TTCTTTGCAGAGAACAGGGTTACTTAAGGGTTTCTTCACTTGGGCTATTTAACTTCAAATAATCAAATTTTGGGTTAAAATATAGGCCACACTCCTTAACCACAGATTTGATCCTGTCTCACTAGAATAGGAATACTATGGCATCCCTGTAAGTATTAAGAGGAAAAATCTTTAAATCATTCTTCTGGCAAATCTTCTGATGAGCTGTTGTTGAGCAATGCTTTAATACCCTGTACTATAAATAGAATTCTACAACCACGATCAGTATGCCAGTAAGTCTGTGCCATCCTGAATACTCATTCAGGATGGTTACAGTAGCAAAATACCACACACCTGACATAAGAGAAAGGAAACAGGTTTCAATGCAATTTCCCAAAGAACTATGAAATTACACAGTAATATGAATTTTAAAAAGCATGTCTTTTTAAAACAGATTATACTATCCCTAATGTCAGTCAGGTAATTTTTATAAACTGCTAGCCCCAAATTAAGGAAATGTTACCCATGGTATAGGGCTTACCCATAGGCAGAATATCACATTTTTGAATGGAAATATACCTAATTTCAGGATGAGCACTGAGAACTGCAGTTTCATGTATGATTAAATGTTCAAACCTGTCTGACTCAAGAAGTCTTTAAGTTTATGCTTTTCCAGAATTAGGGGTTTTTTTCAGAAAGTTAGCAAAAACTGAACTATTATGAAGTATTATGTAAACTAAACAGTCACTGAGTACACATTATTGAAGCTTCAACATAGGAGGAGGGAAAATAAAATTTTATTTCACAGATCATGTTTATATTTCATTTTAATTTCAACAACAGAATTTTTATTTTGGCAATATCTCCTGCAGAACAGAATAGAATTTCCATGCCTCAGTGCTGTGTCAGGACAGACTGAGCATTCTGCTCTGGCCCAGTTAGGCCAGCTCCAAATCCAACACCAGGAGATGGCCCCTGTCCCACTACAGCTCACCGTCAGCTTTACTAATAAACATGCTGGGTTTGTCTCTTCTATGACCAAGACTGACAGTGATGTTTATTTGACATTGTTTAGTCCTCAAATAATGTCATTTTGTTTAGTAGTTGTTTCATGCATTCAGACAGAGCTCATCTAGTTTGTTTGAAGAGTGGTTGTCCTGCTGGCCACAAGCAGGGGTGACTCCTCAGACCACAGCAGGCTGCACGAGGTCTGTGCAGACCCACAGTGCATTTCAGACCTGCAGCACGAGTGCTGTCACTGCAGCATCACCCAGGAACATCCCAGCCCCCATCAACACCCACAGCTGAGCATAGAGCCCCTTCCAGGTACCCAGCCTCATGATCCTATGTCCCACCCATCCTTAGAATGACACATTTATTACCTCCCTCCACTTACTAGTGAAGCATATAGGGTGAAACGTATATTGAGTACTCAAGATAATGAAATTTATGAGCCAAAAAGTAGATGAGATAATCTCAAAACTGTTCTCCCCCAGCCCAGTGAAATAAAGGCCTTGTAAAGAAATTGTAGATTGTAGCCTAAAGAGATATGTGTAAAGGAGGTGATCTGTGAGACAGGGCTAGAGGGAGGGAGACAGGTTGTCCTGGTTCAGAGAGACAGATACCTGCCAAGGAAAACTGGAGTCTTCCCTGGAATGGAGAGTGTAACTCCCCTTCCCTCCAAATTATTATAGTTTTGCAATAAGGGTTTTCAGGCAAAGATTTGGGAATAGGAATAGCAGTTCTTTACTAGGAATATTTAAAAAACAAACGTAGTAGTACAGGAAGACAAGCAAACAAAACAAACAGGAAAAAAACTAAGGAAAACCCCTGACAGAGTCAGGGATGTGACCTGACACCCTGTTGGTCAGGGTGTTAGAAGCAGTCCAGATGAATCCTTCTGGAGTAACAGATGCAGCTCTGTGGAGTAGAGATGATGCTGTAGAAAGAGTCCAGTGATGACGAGATGGGTCCAGTCTTCCTCTGAGCATCTCACAATGGATGATGTAATGTGTCACCTTAATGGACCCTTATCAGCAGATACCCCCGGGGGAGGGGGGGGTGGTGGAATGAGTGATGAAAGAGATAAGAAACACTGCCCCACCCAGTTTTAAGAGCTGGGCCATTCTCAGAAAGCATCCACCCCCCTCCATTACAAGAGAGAAAGAAAAAAACACATTTCCCCAGCTGCTTTCAACAGATGAAATGGAATACACATTTTTTAGTTCCATAACCCAAGACACAGGTACTACCTAGTGTGTGGGAGAAGCTCTGGTAGAGGGAGCAGACCTGCTGGAGGTGAGGAGGAGCTGTGGTGTTGCTAAGTGCTGCTGTGAGAACACACATGCTGAAACACGAAGCTGGGGCTGGTGTAAAGCATATTTTGGGACTTAATCCTTCCCTGGATCTCAGGAGCCTGCTGGAGTTGCAATAATGAGCCTTTTCACTTTTTCCTATATCTGCTCCTCTGTAACTGAACTTCAGGGCAATGTGGCTCCAAGAGATAAAGGGTTTAGCACCTCTTCTTCATGCAGTGTCTCCTGCACAACACTTAGTGGGACAAAGATAAAACAGAAGTTTAAGTTGCTCTCTTCCTCTTATGAAGTTTTGATAATATAGAATGGGTGAGTCTGTAGATAATAATTTCTGTAAAATTCAACAGTCTTGCCTTGAATTTTAGACAGTTTTGCAAGAGCTCCAAAGTTAATAAAAAATGTCACAACATGTTAAATACATGTACAGCACTACATCATCCTGAAAAACCTGCCACCTGAAAAGTGCTGAGTGAACCTGAAATGACTCAGGCCAGAAACACCTGAGTAAAGGACTCAGATTGCATTTTTCTGCATGGTTAGGGTACATGGCCCAAGCCACCACGTGCCTCATTTCTCCAGTTTAAGACATGCTGATGTAGTGTCCTGAGTGTCCTATCCATACTTGCAGGATGATGGTGACTCCTAGGTGAGATAGTTACATGGTGATAAAACTTGTTTACAGATGGAGTGATTAAGTACAGTCATGAAAGCTTCTCTCAGAAGAGCAGGGAGCCAGGTGGGTCTGACAACCACATCAAAGACCAAAACAGAAGGCAGCAGCACCTGCTCCTAGTTGAAAAATGTCTTGTCCAATAAAACTATTCAGTATTTTCTGTGATTATTATGTCCTTTTTTACACCAGAAGTGGAGATCAGCCCTCAAACACATGGATACTGACAGCAACACAGGGCTGAGGAGCCTCATACAATCTCCCCATCTCTCCTCCAAAATAGTCCTGTACCTCCTCCCTACCAAATAGCAGCAGTTCTTTTACCAGGAGAGCTTTATCTCCTGTTTTCATACAGATATAGGTTGTCTATGGGTGGGCTAAACTCCAGTTTCTGTTGGTATTTCCATAGATGAACATTTCTTATGTAAGTCAAATAAAAAAATAAAAACAAAAAACAAACCAAGCCAAAACCTGAACAAATTAAAACCTCAAAACACAACTGGGAAAGAATGTCTTATAAAAGATACCTAGAGGAAAGGCATAAGAATCCCAAACCAGACAGAGTTGGGATTTGGTATCTGCCTTTCCTGACGCCTTGCTAACAGCAAGAGATCAGCCCCAGTTGTAGCTGATTTATTTTGATGCTTCATTTCAGTGGGAATTAGGCATAATAATAACTTTGAAAATATGAAACCTAGATGTTAGTTTAATCCTGAGTGTGAAGTTGCAAGACTGATTAAATGGCAGTTAAATAAGAAAATAAATCAAATGGAAGTAATTACTTTGATAGGATAAGAATAGTTTCCTGATAGGGTAGGTATTTGTCTTTTTTGAGATTTATTTTGTCAATATCTTTTCTACAATTTTCCATCTCCCCTATTTTATATAAGAAAGTTTTAAATATTTCAAGTTACTTCTGCTATTTCAAGCACCGTGAGAGTCCCTAGATAAAACAAACTGATTTTCTCTGACTAGTAGCTTGCTATGCTATCTGCATTTAAACATAAGTTAGGTTACCTCCACCAGAAATTTGATATCTTCAGCATTCAGTTCAGTACAAGAGAATCTTAAGTCTGTTTCTGAAGGTACAGCAGCCTCTGTGCCATTTGTTGTTTCCCCCAGTACAGTGTGTAGCTGCTCAGGCAGCCCCACTGTGGCAGCCTGCCAAGCAACCCAGACAGCAACGGGACAACAGCTTTGTCCTCTCTGTGTTTCATTCTGACATTGTCACCTTATCTAAGCTTTCTGTAGAGTAATGGGTTTAAAATCATGAACAACTCAAAATATCTGTGTTTCTGAGAACAGCTTCCTTCTGCAGTATCAAAACATGACATTTGCTTTTTCTTCCTAAAATAAAAATACTCACTTCAGCTCTGTTCTGCATGCAGGATTTTAATGGACTATTCTTCTTAGGAATCCTGGCAGGTCTTCCTGCCTGTTATCTATGACCAGAAGTGAGCTGATCCATCAGTTTTCACAGGAAACCAAATCAGCAAATGTCACACAGGCAGTGAAGCAGGATATAGTAAACCGTGCTCCACATATACATCCCACACTTCCTTTACACTTTTAAAGCTGACACCCAAGTGGCAAACAGAAAACGTAGGCATGGGGGAAAAGAAAGATGAAGAGCTTCATAAATCTTAAAACTTGATTCTCCCCACAAACTACTCAGTGCAAATGTATACAACTGAAGGTGAACATTAAGTGCTCAAGATATCACGTGCCATTGCAGTCAGAACATGGTCCTAAAAGGCTTGCCTTAAACATCCTTACATTTTGTTTATTTTAATGATTCTCCTGGGTGACACATTTAACTACTGCACACAGAGCAGAAAAATTCTGTAAATCTCTTGAAATTACAGAAGATGCAATAACTGATTTCACTCAGAGGCCTGGTTTACTTTTGACACAGACTTAAAATACTGCTTGGTTTACAAAAATTGAGGGTTTCTATGGATGAATCCTCTCTATACAAAGCATGTGTGTTCTCCTAGAAACCAAGCTTAATTATTAAAGATTGATTTATTTGCATAAAGCTTTCTTCCTGCTTTGTCTCTCCTAATTGCATCATTCACCTCAACTTTTCACTTGCTTTTTTTCTTTCAATCTCTCCACCTTTCTCAATCCCTTGAGACCCTGCCCCACATGTCATGCTCAATGAGAGGGAAGCCATATTTGGCAGTAAAGAACTAAGAATAGGGATTAAAAACATTTCATGATGGCCTCTTGCTTGTCATTGCTATTCCAAAGTAGAGCATTACCCAAAAATATTGACTATTACATTCCATGTTTTGCCAGAGCTACCTTCAACAGCTCCACCTTCTGTTCATTTCTGCAAGACAAACAAGTATTACAAATAAAAAAGACTTAACACCTGTAACAAGCTATGGATAACTTTTCAAGTCTATTTTAGCTGAAAAATTCAAAGTATTTCTGGGTAATTATGACAGACTGAATCTGTAGTCAAGATCCACTTAACAGCACAACATCCCTTAAAGTTTTGCATTGGGAGTCACAATCACTGAAAGACTGAAAAATCAGTGAGGGCAAGATTACTATCCATGCAAAGCATAAGCCAAAAGGTGACATCTGTATCAATACCAAATACAGCATTCTCCTAGCAAAGAAGGAAAAGATCCTTTCTTACCAGCTTTCTCAAATGAAATGCAATCTCTTCAGTCTTGTGCTGCAGATGCTGATCTTATGCAGCACTGATTATTATTTTTAATAGAAATTAACCCAAGACAATTGTACCTCAGCAATGAAGTCCTTTATTTTCCAAAGGAATTTGTAACCCCAGTGGAAAAAAAAATAGAGAAAATTTTTGATAACCTAGTAAACTCTGTGTACAAGGCAGGCTTAAATATTCAGTGAATATATAGACAATGCTACAGCTGTTCTGAAGGATCCCAGAATTTAGGAGGGAATAATGAAAGGAAGATTTTATCTTACTTTATTGATAGGAAAGATTTTTAAGCCTACAGGACTTACTGTTGTGGAACATGCAGTAGGGTTGCTGATAAAAACTGGTCTGGCAGCCATGAGCCACGATAGCATATTCCTTAATACAAGAGTAGAACATTATAAAAATAAAATTGAACACGTAGGAGGTCAACACTGTTTTTACCTGACTGCTGCCTACATGTGAAACTTTATTGCAATGTAATAACAACAGTTCTTAACAACAGTTAAGAAGAGGTTGTCCAGGGAAGTTGTAGATGCCCCATCCCTGGAAGTGTTCGAGGCCAGGCTGAATGTGGTTCTGATGAAATGGAAGGTGTCCCTGTCAGTGACAGGGGATTTGGAACTAGATAATCTTTAAGGTCCCTTCCAGCACAGACCATTCTATGATTGTGTGAGTCTTAAAAGGAGCACACTGTGTATGGCAAACCACTCATAAAATTTTATGATGGACTTGCCACACATACTACAGTATTTGTGTTTCTGAATCCTGCAGTAAATAAAATTAGCAGGTAGGATGGAATTATTAGCATGTATCACGTAACAACTTGGAACCAAACTTTGTTCCCCAAGAACAGAGGTGCCCCTTTCCTAGTTTGAAATCTGGCCAATTCCCTTGGTGATACTGCACCACTGATGAAGAGAAAGTAAAGTGAATAAGAAAACAATGATCCCAAGTTAGTGGCAAGGTGCTGCATAAAGAATACCTGATAGGCCAAAGAGATTTTGCAGAAACATGAAAAATACAAAGCCCAGTTACAGCAATTGTGTGACTGAACAAGTGATGAGGGACACAATACTTCAGAGGTTAAAGATCAGGGCTGTGCATTTCAGAAAACAAAGTAAAAGGCTCCATGAGACACTTGTATTATGTGGAAGGACAGTCTGCAGACTGGAAACATCCAGAGAGAGAAAGAAAGAGAGAAAGAGAGAGAAAGAGAGAGAAAGAGAGAGAGAGAGAGAGAAAGAGAGAAAGGTTGCAGGTATGTATATATATGAAATTAATTGGATTTATGATTAATCATTAGTATTTCTGCTGTAAGGATCAAGTATGAAAACGCATATGAAAGGAGACAACCTTTAGGAAATACATACACTACATGAAACTGATTGAATATATATGGAGGAGAGCTGGGATCTGGACTTTCTGCCTTGCTGCTGCAGTACAGGATCCCACTGAATGCTGCTCAACTCAGTGCTGCTTGCAGACAGACAAAATTGTTTCATGCTACCACTGTCTGTCTTGAATAAAGAAAGCTTAGGATCAAATCTGGTGTCAAATTGAGCCTCATGGATGGACAAATTCAAGGAGTCCAGTTCTTGGAAGAGGCAATTAGGAACTGGTCTGAGCAACTAGGACACATAGCTGCCCCCTGAAGTGAACAGTAGAATTCTGAAACCTTGGAAGAAACAGATAACATTTACAGAAGGCCTTGATTATCTGGAAGATAAAAAGTGCTCAAGAATAGAAAGCATGTCTGTTTTGAAAGAACAAAGCTTACTAAAATAAACTACTAAATTAAAATCACCTACTTTATACTAAAGTGAGCAGGAAGAGCTTTAAAAATTACTAATGCTATATCCCAGTAGATACAGTGGAGTGTCATTAGCTGCACAATCAGATAATTAAATCACAGCTCCAGAGAAGCTGCTAGAAACTGGCTAAAAAAAGTGAGATTGTGGACTTAAATAAAGCAAAAAATTCTTCACTAATTGTTTTGTCTCACCCCACCAAGAAGAAAGAGAGCTCTATGAACAAAAAAACACTCCTAACAAGAGTTTTTTAGACATCAACTGTGATTTCTCTGAAAAAAAAATCCAACCAGCTTATTTGAAAGTTTTAATAGCACATTTCAGTGAGATGCTTGGTGCTGACCCTGTGTTCAGACTCTGCTTGAGAGAACCATCCCTTCCCTGCCATTCACTGAAGGCTTCCATTTGTTCTTACGTAAACCAACATATTTTCATTAAAATCATAGTATTACCTATAAATCATCAGGCCATATGATTTTTACTGAAGGATTTGCCTAACCATTCTTCAGCATCAGCTATGACAGTATTTCAAAAGGCAAAGAAAAAGTCCAATTTGGGGAAATTTTCACAAGACTAAAAGCCATTAAAACCAAGGGAACTACATGTTCACACTCCTTTAAGAGGCACAGTAAATTGGGACTATCTGACACAGAGACTGCAAAATAAAACACATCTGCATAATCCACAAGTACTGAGGATGCATGAGTCAACAGGGGTGAGCCACCACAACTGGCTAGAAACAGATTCCGGTGTGATTTCGGTAGCAGCCAGAGCGTCATTGGCAAATCGAGCTTCAAATCCGTGAGTGGCCCAGGTATGTATATGCTGCAGGGCTCCATTCCTTGATATGTGGTAAGCAGAGACACTGAGCAGTCAGAGCTGGTGCTACTGAGCAGCGTTCCAGTGACAACAGGCCTGCCAACCCCACATTCCTGCTGGGTTCTGCTCCTCTAGAGGGTGCAAAGCACAGCTGCTAAGGCAGTGGATGTTCCAAGCCTGGGAACATGGGGCATAGGCACCAAGCTGCATTGTTTGTGCAATCAAAGGTGCATGCAGAAGGACCCAAACCCCAGGCTTAACAGGGTTAAGCAAAGTCAAAGCAAAATATTCGGTGCTACAGTCACCACATTCCTTATATACCAGAAGATTGTGTACTAAAAATGCTCTAAACCTTTCACTCAAAACACAGGTTTGACTTTTTTAGCCCTATATTATTATCTGCAATATTGTGTGTTGCCTGTGTACACTCCCAGGGCTGATGTGAATTTTAAAAAGTGCAAATCAGCCTTAATCAGTGGAAATTCTCCCACAGGTTCTCCAATAATGGCTTAATTCTCATTTCTCACTTAAAATATAGATCACAAAACCAGATTTGAATTAAAATAATCCAGAAATTTAAATGTACAAATATTGTGAGAGAAAAAAAAATTATCTTACGGGAGTAGAATAAGATTTCAAAAACTAGCTACAGTAATAAGACAATTCATTAAGATCTCCAGCTTCATAAATGTGACATGAAGTGAGTGCTATGAAGAGGCATTATATATGAACTGTTTCTTCAAAAGTTTAAGAGTTGGTTCCAGATCCTTACATACAGACTGATGTTTATATTACCTCTTGCCCAGGTTCATAGCAAGAGATTTTACAATTAACTTTAAATACTATGAAACAAACTCTCAAAATCTATTTTCATCATAGGCATCTCAACAGAAATGCTTTCTATCTAAAAGAGACAGGCAGTAAAGCAAACTCAACATTAATTGCATCTCCCCGTTCCAAAACAAAACAAGTTTCATTTCTACACAATCTGCAGCACTTTTAATTCTGTGAAATGAATAGATATTCTCTTGAAAAATGCAAATTATCCTACTGAACTAAATCCACATAACCTCTTGTCCTAAGGAGTTTGGTTCACATTTTTAGGGAGAGACCCAAAGAACAGGCTAAACTGATACTGCTGCCCACTGCTCCTGAAGTCCCATGGTGTCTACATTGGTTTAAGCAAGAAATTTATGCTTAAACCAAGGTTTAAGAACAGAGCAGACAGCTGTCAAGTCTATTAAGCTTCAATTCTGACAGCGTTTTAAGACTCAAAACCCAAGTTTTAGCATGATCTTTGAGACATTTTGCATCAATTAAAACACCAGGTTCTACACTTTGTGTTGCTGTCATCAGAAATGGAATTAACTGTCAAGCTACCACAGAATCTGCTTATTCATCTGTAACCAAATATATATATTAGACTGTACAGACACAGTTGTTTCCATTTTTTCTTTAAAATCCCTTTAAAATACTCCTGCTGTATTTACCAAAAGATAGAGGACATGCAGCATACTTGAAATAAGATCTACAATGGATTATTTGGGTTAGCTGAAGGAAATCAATGACAGATTGTTTTAAAAGATAGTGTAATTTATGTGTAAGCATCAAACAAGAACAAAAAACCCACAAATCCTCCCCAGCGAGAACACCCCACCTCCATTGGAAACCAGAAAATTTAAATACTTCTAAGACCTTGCTTATTGTATCTCTAAGTCCTTCCATCAAAAGAAGTCCTTTTCAGATTATTCTTCCATAAAATTTATAAATTGACTTTGCAACATAATGAACTAAATACTCCAACTTTAATATTTTGCATTCATACCAAAAACAATTAACAGTTTTTACAAATAGTGTTATTTACTAAAACAATTCTTGTACAACAGTGCAGTATATCTAAATATATACATATGCCAACATCAAAGGGAGCATCAAAACAAACAAAGCCAAACAAAAATGCACTTTGCTACTGTGTACACTTTATTAAAACCAAAGCAGACTGCAGCAGGTTTTTCTTTTTCATGACAAAGACAAAAATTATTTGGATTCCAGAAGAACATGCAGGAGAGAACAAAAACTCCTACCACCTTTTTGCCAAGGTAGCAGCATGAAAAGGGAACTTCAGATCTGCAGTTTACATAGTAGCAAATGGAATGTTTTTAAACACACCCAGCCTAATTTAAGAATAAAGGCTTCAAAAATGCACATAGTGTTTTTTACATATTGAAGCAAAAAGTTCAAATGTCAAGGCCTTCTCCATGTTTTCCTATGGTGTTTGACAGTGTATGTGTGAAGGTCAATATTCTTCACTGTAGCTGAAAATGAGAAAGGAAGAGCTGTAGTGTGGAGTTGATCAGCTTTACTAAGATTGAATAACAGAGTAAAAAATGATTCTGCCTGCTGCTGGCAACGGAGGTTTTTTGTAATTTTATTCTACCTTTTTCTTTAAAAATATCTCTTCCAGTTTTTAACTGGAAAAAATATGCTCCCTTGTTCTTCAAAGCAGATACACGCATGTTCTCCAAAGGAAGGTGCAGTTGTACATGTAATTCAAAGTGCCAGTGTAGCTGCTCTACCTAGAGATGTCTTTTTTCATTCTGTGAACCTCAGCAGAGAAGGAATAAGGTAAGATCTTTGTATATAAAGACTGCACAGATATCTTTGAAACATGAATGAAAAATAAAGTGATATTAGAGAAAACACTAAAAAAATTGGAGAATGAGGTATTAAGCAGTTCTCCAGTGTAAATCTGATGTTCTTGCCCTCTAGAGGAAATCAGAGAACTATAGTAGCAGCCTAGATTTGATCAGCAAAATATGTACATGGTATTAAAAGCAAATCTATCTCTGCTAAATCTAACCATTTGCAATCTGGCAGAATTTTCTGAAGTCCAAATTTATTTTGGTTCCCCCTGCCTCAAAATTCATGAACAGTAACTGTACCATGAGGGCAGTATGCTGCTCCACACCTGTTGAGAAGCATGCAGGAATTCTTATATTTTGCTTATTTTTACTGCTGTCTCTATGTGCTTTGGCAAAGTACATTACAGACACATTTACACAGCACCAGTTACTGAACAAGAGGTGGGCAAATACATTGTGACTTCCTGCAGCTGCACACTCTGGAACACACTGCCATGACATCAGTACAGAAAATTTTAACATAGTACCCCAGGAACTTTCCTGGGAGGTTTTACAGTAAATCCTGACACCTTTGTTATGCCCACATAAATTGAGATGATACATATGGCTAAAAAAATTTTGCTCGCAGAAGTGAAATGCACAGAAGGCACTTTCCAGAGTTTGCTCCAGTTCATGCTAACCAAGCCACTGAACTACCCCTTCTGAAGTTAATTAGAATTTGAAGTTAATTAGAATTCCTTAATGAAAGGGTTAAGTAAAAAAGGGTTATACAAGTATCTTGAACACGTTTTAGCCTTAAATTGACAATTTACATGCAAAAAAACAAGACATTCAAAAATCAGGTCTTCTATTGGAACATGAATAACATTTCCAATGATTCCTTACCTTCAACTAGTTTACATTCTGACACTTGATTTAATTGCTAAAAAGCTTTTCCACACAGTAGCCGTACGTGTACTTTCCGCTGCTCACTGATATTTCAGCCTTTGATACCATAGTAAGGTAGAACATAAGAGAACTTGGTCAAAGCAATGCATAAACAAGAAATCTGAGAATAAATCATGGCAGAGAAGCAGCAGCAATGGCATCTCCAGGTTCATGATAACAAACCAGCAGAGAGGAGGTGAACTCAAGTGTCATTTCCAAGCTGCCAGAGAGAGTATGAGAGGATGACTGCAGGAGTTCATGCGATGACAGCATCTAGCACAGTAGGAGAAGGCATCACTTCAGGGGATCGAGCATACAGGGCACAACCAAGCAGGAAAACATTTTCTGGTGAGAAAAATCAACATGAAGTAATACAGCTCCAAACTCAATTTAATCTGAAAATTGCACATGAAATGGAAAATGTAGGTTGCAACAGAAACACTAAGACTCAGAACCTAAAATTATAGTGACCTACTCCACCGGTTATAGACAATGAACTCTGTTTCAAAGTCAATTAAAATTTCCAGTCTGTTATAGGAGATGCCTTAGAGCAGTGACTTTAAAAGTATGAAGGAAAATAGAAAGTGTCCCTCTTTTTTTTTTCACAACTTTCATTATATTGAATTTAAAGGGGTACTGAATTTTAGCAAGTCGTGTTTTTTTGGTCATAATGAACATGAAAGGTTCACGTAGGATTTTAATTCACATAAAAATGGATGAATGGCCAAAATAAGCAAGTTGGAGAGCAGAAAAACTGTGATACACATAAGGGTTCAGTTTCAATTGAGAAACCAGGATCTAGCCTTTCTGTATATCAAGGAAAAACTTCCAAAATTTTAAAAACAATGACAAATTATTAACTAAATGTATTTTTTTGGGGTCATTTCTGTACAGAAGTTCCACATGCCGTTATTAGGGAACATGTGACACGACATGTGAAAACCTAAGAATACCATAGTTAATATCAAAAAGACTATCTTGCTGCTTCAAGCTTCTCCTTGAATCAGGGACTAAGAACAATGGAATAAAAAATTATTTTCACTTTTGTGTATAAATTATACATTTCTATACACACTGAATATGTGATTTTGGAACATCTAATGCATACAGAGAACACAATCTAAATTATACTACAAGTCCTTTCTAAAGACATCACTTCTTCAATCCATAAAAAGTCATCCATGACACAGTATGTCGGGTTATTATTATTTTCTTTAGTATATCCTTTCAAATTCCACAGGGTTTTGTATATGACACCAAGTACTGAAATAATTAATGACAATTTGCGAGGATGCTTAAAAATTTTAGAGAAAACAAATATGTGAAAATCCGAGCATTAGATCAACTTGCTGGCTAAAACATCCCCAGCTGGAATAGCTCAACCATGGGCATGTTTTGTAACCACCCCAGACAGAAGTTATGCAAAGCAGTCATCTGGAAGTATCTGGCAAAACACGGCTGTCAATTAAAATAGTGAAACAGAGGCGTGTTAGGTAACTGTGAACAAATGCAGGGGTATATGGAATAACAGCTCATGTTATAGTGTAATGTACAATTGCAACATTTAATTCCAGAAGCATCACACTAAAATATAGTACATAAAACAAACAACTTCTGACATACACACAGGACTAAAACCAGATCTGATGTTGAAGCCATCTAGTACTGCTCTAGTGGAATTAGAGCTGCTAGAAAAGACAAAATCAGGAGGTATTACTAGATGGAATACAAAGGAAAAGTAACAACACTTTGTACAAGAAGCTCTGCTCAAGCACACCTGAAATGCTGCCTTCCATTACCATGTTTCTTTTGCAGCACCTCATCCACAGAAAGAAAATACCATGCTTTGCAAAGCCATGTGGCTAAGTTACTTTGGGACATAAGGGTTTAAAACAGGCTAATGCATGTTGCTGCAGAAAAGTAACCTAAAAGTGGACTTAGATGAGATGCCTCATTAACTATTCAAACTACAGAAGGGCTAATAAACTCAAACGGTACAACTGGAAATTGAAACAGACATTTAAGGCAGAAGTGTTTGTGTTAGAACAGTAAACAGAACAAATTGCTAAGCAAGGCCACAAGAGATAAAACAAAGCCCTGAAGGTTTGTTCAGCAAAGTGATTTACATGTCCATAATTCTCCATGTTCTAATTAAGAAGATTTGAATAAAATAGTAGAATTCATGTTGTGTGTTCCAGTTTAAAACTCCATTGTTTCTCTTTCAAATCAATTCCTCTTTCTTTGGTGTAATCTCTACCAACACACACAGAATAAAGTTCTGGCTCTCATTTTAAAAAACAACTTGGAAAAATAAATTACATGCTTCTCATGATAAAATGCAAGATCCTGATCTGTTTCATGGTCCCATGATATGTTTAGCAGCCTCTGAATAGTAGTTTTAAGTTAGTAATTATGTCCGAAGCAGAATCATAATTTGCTGTTATCCCCCCAAATCATTTACTAGTTAACAAGTTTACTTTGGTAGATAAGCTATCTAATAGTCATGATACACTTGTGTTCAATTCAAGAAGTAGTGAAACTTATCTAAGTTTGAAAATTCATACATAGACCTTAGCTTGTAATTGTAACCATGATATGCAGAATTACTGTTTTTCCTGCACTGGAAAAAGACATTGCATCTGTCTTAAAACTAGACAAAACTATGAAATATGGTTGTCAGTTCATGATTAAAATAAAATAGTAAAGCAAATTATTTTAAAACATTGTGTTAAATATATTCACATGACCACCATAGTTGTACGAAATGGGCACTACTGCAATCACACACTATATGTACATAACATATATGCCACAAGAGTTTGCAATGGTTGAGTTTTCACAAACTAGCCAATTTAACCATACATAAATAATCTTGTACCAATTTTAGGCATTTTAAAAGGAATTAAATTTCCTAAATATATCAGTTCCTCTGCAAAATTAAAAAAAAAAATCCTAAAAAGTCAGTGCAAATTGAACTTGTTCACCAAGAGAGATTCTTATTAAGCTGAGGATAAACAAAGTTTAAGAGATTAAATGAAGAAACTCATGGAATCGCCAACCGCCTTTAGCAGAGGTTAAAGATTAGGAATCAGAAGTCCTGGATCCTATAGCAGAGCCTTCTGTGAGTAACTATGCTGTGCTTGTTGAGGTGGTGGAGGCTGTGGCTGTTGTGGAGGTGCTTGCTGACTGCCTGCGGTCTGTGGCAGAGCTGTAGGTGCTAAGTTATAGTTTGGCACCTGGGACATATTAGTTCCAGCATTCTGATAAGCAGCAACATCAACAGTACCAGGTGGTGGACTATACACTGAAGGCTGGTTAGAGTAGGTACTTCCAGCAACAGAACCAACCATTGCACTGAAAAAAGAAAAAAAAAAAAAAAAAAAAAAGAAAAGGAGAGAGAGAAAATATTTAAAGTAGAATTAACAAACAATTTACCAGTAAAAAAGCAAAACTTTATTGCTTCTTCAGTTGTTCTTTATACACACAAAAATTTCTAACTCTGTACACATTGCATATTTAAAACTGCAGCAAATGAGTATTCCCATTAAAACTCAAACACACTCCTCAGATTAAAAAATACAATAGACACTTCCCATGGATATAAAATTAGACCATGAATCTGTACTTCTGTTTCATTTTAAGGAGCAACATGGAATACCATCTATCTTCCATTCTGTTCATGAAAAAAAACCAAAACCCAACAAGCTGTTTTAAATAGCAAAACAAGTCAGATGAATATGTAGAAACTCACTTTATCAATGTATGCTTTACTATCCCAAATAAGTATCTTTGAGGACAAAGGCCAACAAATGCATTAATGACTCAAGATGAATGTCTTTCGCAACTTTTTAGAATAAAATTACTTTCCACAGAGAGTAAACAAGAACAAAAAACCCAACAAACAAAATCCAGCTAACAAAAACCCACAAACTTTTTCACAATACAGGTAACTTAACCACAGATTAGTGTCTTTGGCCATCTACCCAATGTAGAAAGCCTCTTTTAGCTTCCTTATTTGGGCAAGGCTGTATAAGCTTTAGCAAGTATTCATAGCCCATTCACTTCTTTCCCAAAATGAGCAGAATTCTCCCCATTCTTCTGTTATAAGATATTTGACAAAGGGACAGTAGAAGATACACTCTCAGAAATTATGCAGAGCCAGACAGAGCAGCAGATAACCTTCATCATTAAAAGTATATTAAAAGTTACTACTACTACTAAATCATGTCTGTATATTTTTCTCAATGTTTTATATAAAAAATATAGAGTTATATAAATTATGTATTTCATATACAGAAAATGAAAAACTAGATAAAATATTAAAAAAACCACCAACAACAAAAATAAACTTGAGAAGGTTACCAGGCATTTTTACCAAACACATGACACCAATAAAAAGCAGTCTGGAAATGAATGCACTAAAGTATCTTTCAGTTGTGTTAATAATTAACACAGCTATAATGAATGTAACTGTAATTTTAAAAAGAGCCTCTGTTTAAATTTATTTCAAATTGAATAGAAAAATATTGAAAATTACTTTGTATAAGACGTCTGTGCAGGCTGACCAGGAATTACTGAGCTGGCAGATGGAGTAACTGTGCCTTGGCTGAGAGATGGGAGCTGTTCTGAAGGAAGATTGTAACCTTGAATGTGGCCCATCTGTGCACTCCCTGCCACCAAATATGCATTACCTTGAGTTTGCCCTGGATAAACCTAGGAAGTTAAATAAAGCAATATTAGAAATAAAAGGCAAGAAAATTTTCTATTTAATATCTGACTTCAGAACTTAAAGATATGCTCTCAAATCTTTTAATTTCTTTTTTTTTTTTAGTATCAGTGAACAGCATTTAAATTACTGAAGTTAAAAATGGTATTTCTTTCATAGCATCATTTTCATGTTGAATTATCTATCAATAGATGGAGAGAAATTGTAGTTCTTTGGTTCTTTATTTTCTTTGACCCACTATGCAAAGCCCTGGCAGTTTTATTTTTTCATTTTATGCAGCTTAAAGCCCAGGATGGGCTTTTTCCTTGATCAAAAGGAACTGAACAGAAAAAACCACTAAAAGCGTTAGAACCCACAAAAGGAGAGCATCCAAAGCTTGTAGCTGAAAACAAACATTTTCATTTTTTTACATATTGTGCAAGAAAACCAAGAGAAAACACTGCTCAGCCAGTGTGAACTTGATAAGGTCAGTGGCTATGAAAGGTTCCATCCATACCTGAGAGCCAGAAACACCAGATGACTGCATGTAATACTGCTGGTTTTGTAGTTTGGCGTACATGGAATACATTGGGTCCTCATTCATCAATTTGTTATACAAAGAAAGAGCCTCCATTGCTTTAACATTGAGCTCTGAAAGTTCTGAATGTTTCCTAGAAAATATATTTTACAGTTCATTCCACAATTTAGATAACTTTAGTGTAGGACAGACAACATAATTTCATGAGGTGTGTTAAGTAACATTTTCTTACTCTGAAATAATGTCTGACAAGTGCCAGAGAGTCAAATGGTACAACACTATAATATAATTATTATGTGACTATGGGAAAAAAAATCTTTAGAGCTCTTCTCAGAGAAACTACTACTAAATACACATATTTTCTTTGCCAATATTCACAGAAATCAAGATGTTATCAAGTAACAACTCTGGTATTTCTAAGAATGAATTTTCATTTCAGTCAAAGCACAAGACATTTCTTTTTACCTGTCTATATCCTCCAATTTTTCGTCTATGAGAGGTCCCATCTGGTGGCACATTGCTAGAATAGAAAGACATTAAAATATATCAGAGTACTAAACATTTCATACTGCAAAGTGAGACAGCAATAAAAAAATAGATAGAAGTAGATGTTAGTCCAACTTTATTTTAGTTTGTTACTATAATCTGCGTGTCAAAAATTAGTTAATAACAGAGGTCGCATCATGAACAATTTAAGAATGAGACCCAGCTATAGTTTTCAGTAGAGGTACATTTTAAAAAAATATTGGAAAATAGTGGAAAAAAACCACATTTAACATCCAGGAAGTACACAACTGAAACAATTTTGCATAAAAAGGTTCAAATAAATCAAAAGGTCATCTCTTCTTCAGGAAAGAAGATTTGCCACTGCAACCTAGATCATGTGCTCATCCAACTTGACTACAAAAGGACTATGAAAACAATGAAAGAGAAAACTGGTTGCAATGATTCAATCTGCACATCAAAACCACTAATAGCACATTAGTCTCACTAGAATTCTAATTGGTGGAAGGGGCTTTTTCAAATCACTGACACGTGCAAAAACCAACACAAAAGCTTACCAGAATCAGAATGAAAAAGCACTAAAAGAAACAAAAATGCACCCCATGCCTCCTTGCAGCACAAGGACTTGGGGCTCACCTAACTGCCAAGCAAACCATGGCTTATTAGCAGAAAGGTAGAGTTTGTCAAATGTAAAATAAAGAGAAAGAAGCTGAAAGGGAAATTTTGCATATTAGAAATGCAGAAGGTCCTGAAAACGTGTGAGCCATGATGAGTGAATGGACATCAGTATTGATTTCCTTGGAGGTAACTCCAGGTAAAAGAGGAGTTGTATGAGAGGTACCCATCTGCTTCTTTGAACCTGGGATCAGTAATACATTGGCAAAAATGCTGGGAAAAGATGTAAAATCAGTCAAAGTTTCTGCCTCCCTTTATGTATAGCATGGAGTGGGGCAAAAGGCACGACAAGGATTGTTTAGATGTCTGTTAACATGATGAGTGCTCTGCTGCCAACCACAAACACGTTAGGATGAGCTCTACAATTCAAAGACATTTTTGACTGGACAAGTGGAAGGCAGAATAAAATGAAATGGTTTTTCTGTCAAATGTTGATCAGCATCTGCCACCACTGGTAGGAACCAAGGACTCAAAACATATCTATAGCAAAATTTTCAGAACCTATTCCAAAAACAGCTCACCAAAGCCTAATTAAGTGTAGAGCAAGTTACCTCAAATTAGCATTTTAGAACTATATGTAGCCATAGTTTTGTCAAGGGCTGCTGCAGGTATCTGGGGAGTAATCACCTGACCACATTATGCTTTCAGATTCAAGGAGCAGTCACATTGGTCAATATAAACCTTTGCATTGCTTGAATGATCCTACAATGCATTTTGAAGCAACTCCTAAAGTAAGCTGTCTCTGTAGGCTGGTTGACAAGCATACCTTTAATTTCTCTGCCTCTGTCCTGGATCAGATACAGGCAATCTGCTTCTTAGACAACAGCTTCTATAGCTATATTTGGGACTTGAAAGAATAAACCCAGTCATGTTTCTTTTTATGTCTTTAGTTTCATGGGAACTAGAATATGTGCAGACATGTCACTGGATGTGAGTTCCTAAAACAGGATTCATCTACACAGTAAAACAGATGGATGTGGAAAGATGGGAGATATCTAAAAGTTTACAAACTTATTTATTTTAATTATTAAGTTCTAGATAGATGTAGAAACTGCCACTTTCTTAAAGTTTGGCATCATCTGAATTGTCAGTTTAAGCCTATGCTCTGCCTCAT
Organism: Cettia cetti; assembly: GCA_013401135.1. Classification (NCBI taxonomy): domain Eukaryota; kingdom Metazoa; phylum Chordata; class Aves; order Passeriformes; family Sylviidae; genus Cettia; species Cettia cetti. The sequence continues at coordinate 74,272 of VZUI01040944.1, forward strand.
AATTGTGAAGTTTCCTTTCTTCCTTTTTCAAATTCCATTCCAAAAATTTTGGTGCATCTATCAACCTAGGTAAAATGATCTATAATGCCTCTATGAAGAGGTAGTCTGAACAATTCAACTCAAAAAGAGTAGGATAATTTGTAGCACTCAATGAGGTACTTGTTAAATATGCAACTCCTCCAGAAATACACATGTGAGTGAAAACAGCTGTGGGACACCCATAGGTCTATTCTAAACATTTGTAGTACTTCTGCCTCCTCTCATGGAATCTTCCAGACACTCCTTTCACCACTCATGCTGTGCTACTCTATGAAGGAAAAAAATAACGGTCAACTATGATTGAATTAACTATTCATGTGCCTTGCAAAGGAAAATAATATAGGAAACAGTTTTCTTTAGAGAAAAGTAAACTTGTTTTAAGTTAGCATTTTGCACTTTGGTCTCGTAGATGTGGGAAACAAGGAGTGAGAAGATAATTATGGCTCAGGCACTTTTTTCAGGCATGCTTCTTGCATGCTCATGAAGCTGAAGAAGTTTCAGCTTAGTTTCAATTTGTGTTGATCCAGAAAATAACCAGTGAGGAAAACAACAATGAAAAAATTAATTCTTTTTTGTTACCCTCAAGATGAAGCAATTCTGGGAGGTCTGGCTGGTCATCAGATGGATCAGCACTTTGTAACATCTGCAAGAGTTGGTCCATTTTATCCTAGAACACAAATTGTATAATTAGGGCAAACGTGGAAGCAAGGGAATTAGCACTTTCAGTACAAAAAATTAAAGCAGCTGTTCACAACAGCCATTTTGATCTCTTGGAACTGGAGAATCAACTAGACTAACTTTAAGAAAATACAAATTATACATGCTACTTTACAGGAATGATGATACTTGAACAAGGAAAAACCAAATGAGAAAAAATAGCAACAAGTAGAATGTGCAGAATACTCCTTTATTCCTAAAAGTCCTTCTAAATATGCATTACTTTCTGAGCTGTTCCTTTTTCCAGCCTAGTAATTACGTATGCAATACCACCACCTAGTGGGATTAGAGGAAATGTGTTGACAGTACATTGAGAGAGTACTTCAAATTCAAAAATTGAAAAGCAATTTTAAGGGTATGAAGCCTATTCAGTACATGAGCCATGTCATTACCAATGGATATAGAAGTGTTGTTTTAAGATGATGTTTGGAGGGCATTTACTTCAGTGCAATGCTTTTATAATAAAAACATCAAAGGTTAGAAAACAAATAGTCATTAAGTCTTTGAAAATATGTCTTGGAGTTAACTATATTGGTTAAAGTACCAAAAACATTGCACATAAATTATTTTTAATCATTTATTAGCTGGGGATTATCAAATAAATAGACTTTTTCACACTGAGTTATATAGATTGTATGAAAGTAGAAAATAAAACCATATTTTGTCCTCCGTAAACCATGGAAAGGTGGGGAAAAGTCAAATTAACTACTTCCTTTGAAATTATACTGTGGCAAATTTAAAAACAGAAGAAGACACTAAAACAAGAATCAACAATGGACTTACAGAAAACAAAAGCTGGAAGGCACCTCAAGGCAGGCCTCAAATAATCTGTTTCAGCAGGTTACAAACTAGTATCTCTTGGGAAGAAGAGTTTTTAAGGTGGGACTTAAATAGGACTTCAGGAAGGCAGTAAGTGATTTCTCATTTCAAAAAACAATGACAGAACCCAAGCTGAGGTAAAAAAAAAAAAAAAAAAAAAAAAAAAAAAAAAGAAA
>VZUI01040948.1:0-16293 GCA_013401135.1 Cettia cetti
AAAAAAAACAGTCCAGGGAACTTTTCTGCCTCAGCTAGCTAAAACTAACTAAAAGCAAAAAGATCTCTGACCCACCACTGTCCGTGCCTCCAAAAAACAGGAGTACAGACGAAAGAATGTGTGGGAGTCAGGTTGTTTCTCAAACAAACTCCGCGCGTCTTCTCTCCCTGGTTCACTCTCAGAATCAGTCTTAAAGATACAGAAACTCAATATACAGCACAAACAGAATCGACGATTGGGGATACAAACATCATAAAGTCACCCTAGGACAGGTATGCACAGACATATTTGTAATTTTTGTTAGAGCTCGCATTGCTAAATCCTTTGCTTGGGCTATGATTAAGGGGTTCAGGCATGCTTGAATTTGTGGGTCTTCCATGGGGGGGCAGCCCCAAAACATGGGTCCTGCTGTGAAGCCCTTGAATTTTGTAGTCCCTGGTTTTTCTGCATAAGACCTCCAGGCTGATTCAAACATCATATATTGTGCTGAAGTACAGAGCAATTTTGAAATTTTCTTCACATCACAGGGGGTTAATTCACTATCAGTTATAAATCAAAGCATATTTGATTTAGGGCAGGTGACCCTAGCTTGTGTTTAGCAGCCAGTTAGCATAGCTCTGAAAGGATTTGTCAGTTAAAGGGTACATACTTGTCGGGTGTTGTGCCATTACCTCATATAACTGGGAATGCTGCAATTGCTCCCCCAACCTGCCACCAGTCTTCTGATGATGGTGAATACACAGATAAAAAATTAGTTCAGACCCTCTATATCCCCACATTCTATTGCTTTTTGTTTTACCTCCATTCAGAAGATTACTAGGTCTCGAGTGGGGATGGTTTCTGTTCAGAACATCAGTGAGGCTGGTGCTGGTTTTGGCAGGGTTGCAGGGGCTATAAAATCAAGGGCAGCCTCTTTAGTCGCGTCCAATCCATGGTTCTTAGCCCAAGTTAGTAAAGCTAACAATGCCTCTCGATTATATTCTACCTCCCATTCTTCTAAAAGAAGTGACCATACCTTCAGAGTTCGATGTTCCTGTACAGAGATCCATCCCCCCCATGGCTCAGACAGTTATTTTCTTCTATTTTCAGGGGTAAGTACAAAGGAGTTCCAAATTTGAGCAGTTTTCCACTGCAAACAGCTCTGCTTGTTGTATTATTGCAGCTTTTCTCTGCTCCTATGCCACTTTTTTGGTCTCCCCTGCTCTGGACACAGAAATGGCTGCTTTCCTCACACAGGGGCACTATGTGTTACATGAACTTCTGGGTGGGAGACAGGCACACCACACAGTAGACACTGATGGTCATCAGCAAACAGCATGTTTTATTGTTCAGATCCTTCTTATATAGTGGGTTGAAAACTCCCAGGTCCAGACAACTGATTGGTCTGGCTTTTAACACGGCCCAACTCGCTGACCAGTGATCTGTCTGCCCTCTGGACTGAGCATGATTAGCTGAGGTCCCTGTATGAGTTCCATTGTTCACCCAGGGACTTGTTTCTAGAACGAGCCAGGTTAGCTGAATTGGATTTGTTATGACCAGATTTATTTTGTCCAGCTACAGACCAACTGTGCCATGACATTTGGAATAAGGATGGTTGAAGTCAGACTTCTCTCCAGTTGTTATGGTCCCCTAAGCTTTTTTTAGTATGCTCAGAAAGGAAAAATTCTCAGTTTGCATTTTTGGGGGATTGTGCTGGTTTAGCACAGAAGTGATTTTTTTTTTCCAAGGAAGTTATAGCAAAATATTGACAGCCTGATTGACCAATTAGAGAGTTAGAAATGCCTTTGGACTACAGAGGTTAGAAGTCAGAGAATCTTTGGAATTTCCCTCTTTGCTGTCCAGTCTGCCAGCAGGTAATGACTGGCCTGGCCCACTCCATGCAGCGGGTGGGGCCAGGCCAAACCCCCGCTGCTCCACTGTGCTAGCAGGGCTGGGCTTGGTCTAGCCCCTGGGCCCAGCAACTGCTGGCTGGGGGAGCGGTAGGCCACAGCTAACATCCACCCGTCCCTAAGGCCTGCCCCGCTGCTGGCCAGGCCAAGGGAGATGTCCCCCAAGCCCCTGGGAGCGGCTCTGAGCCCAGGCTGGGCCAGGCCCACCCCAATGTCACCAAGGGGTTGGGGGGAGACATCCACCAGCCTGGCTACTGAGATCCTGTTGGTTGTTTCTGAGTCTCCCCCTGCACAGCGGTTTTGAAATCTAACATCGTGAGCCTCAGCCTAAGAGGGAGAGACTTGGGCAAGAATTTAACTCTTTTACTGTACAGATGAAACTTGCACAGCACTGACCTTTTTCCTTTTAGGAAAACCAGAGTGAGACATGTAAAGAGACAATATGAAGATATCAGGGTTGGTGAAAGAGTGACATCTTAGATGAGGAGGTAGAGAAGATGCCTTGGTTTTTTGGGCTGAAAGTCTTGTGAGCCATGGTAACAGACTATAATATGCTACAATATCCCATTAAACTGTGGAAAAATATGCTTTGGGGAGATGATGAGAATATTCAGATTGTAGATTTGAGCAAAGGTATTTGTGGTGGACTAAGTGAATATTGAAGTAGCTGTGATCTTACGAGAAGCTTGAACAGACTAAGATAAAGTGACATGAAGCCCCCTTCCCCAGGAAAAAAAGAAGACCTCTGTTTCTTGAGATGGAGATGGTTTTAGGGACAAATGAAGAAAAATATTTGCATTTGGAACCGTTCATCTCTAAAATTATACCCCAATGAACTTCGTGGCCCATATGCAGCCACAGGAAAGGCTGCAAGGTATGGGAGGGTTTTCACAACTGCAGGTTTCCCCAGACGGCTGTTTTTGTGAGAGTTAAAAGCCACTAGTGGACTGTTCCTTCTTGTGGAAGGTTACCATAACAGACCAAAAGAGACTTCTCTCTCTAAATGGACTGATGAAAGACTATTTTATAAGTGATACTGACCTAGAGTTCCTAGTTTCATCTTTATACATTGTCTGTGAGAAAGAAAAGAAGCTGTTGAGGGAGAGGGAAGTATTTTGAAGGTTTTATTCTGATTCTCATTAATTTCTTTTCTCTTGTAGTTATGTTAATAAACATGTCTTTACACCTTTTAAGTTTGAGCCTGCTTTTTCTCCTAATCCTATCTCACAGCAGAAAAAGATTAAATATTTCTAATGGGCACTCAGACCACTACACTAATTTTGGGAAACAGAAATTGGCAAATGTGAAACCACTACATGGATAAAGGCTGAGGGAGACAGTGGGAATAGCCTGAGAAACAGAGAATAGGTTGAACTCAACTGTTAACTTTATGTTACCTGGATGCCTGCACCCAGCCCAAATCATCTTATCCTATTGCATGTTTTTTGTCAGGGGTCCTATGATGTGGGCTGCTGGCTTTTCTTCTGGTGGGGACCTGGCCTGGGACCAAGGCCTTTTCCAGAATCCTGTCTATTCTCAACTCTGGGACCCAGTATATCTGGGCAGAGAGAAAAAGCAATTCTGGGTCTTTGTTCTTTTGAGGCACTATTTAGATTTCTTTTTCCCCAGCTCCAAGTGACTGACCCCAGTTCCTGCCTCAGTGCTGTAGACCATCAGTTCTGGGAGACACAGACTAACACTCCAGAGGTTCATGATGTTCTTTGCATCTGGTATGACCAGCAGCAGCAGGTAGAGGTGCTTGTATACATGTGAAGATCTTCTGAATTGCTGTGCTGTGAATTTGCACCATCCAAGACCGTCAGCATGCAGCCTTTAAGGCCAAGGGTTGCAGAGGGTCAGCTATCAGCTTCCGTAGATGGCAGCAGCCTCGGTTCATCACTGAGGGTGTCACAAGAGGGGTAGGCACTGTCATAGTGCTCACTTTTTATCCCATCTTGATATGCCCCATGTCACCACACATGTTGTAGTGTCCCAAAGGAAGTACTAACCATTTTATTCAAATGAATTCTCCAGTTGCTGGGCTCATGGCTCTACAAATTGTCAGCTTGAGGTAATAGCTCACTAAATGAAGAAAAAGGAGTCCTATGCCATTATAACATAGGGACTAATGCATGGTTGAATAGGATGTTTGACCTTCTCTATGGGCATTAATGCAGGCAATTTTGGGTGTGTGTTGGATGCCTTCATAGTCAGAAGTTCTCTTTGTCATCATTGCCAGGTCAGGCTTTTTTCTGCCTGTGGACAATAACTTTTCTAGCACATAGCCACCAACCTGCATTCCCAATGAATTCCCTGGGTGAATGCATGTCCTAATTCCTGCATCTCTTCCTGGTTATTTCTGGCCATCATGGATAGAACAGGTTGTATTGAGTGTCATTATGCAGCACTTTATAGGATGGCCAGGGTATTACACTCAACCAGCATGGGTTTAGGAGGGGTAGATCATGTTTGACCAACCTGGTCTCCTTTTATTACAAGATGACCTGCCTGATGGATGCAGGAAAGGCTGTGGATGGACTTCATCAAGGCCTTTGACACTCTTTCCCACAGCATACTCCTGGAAAAGCTGGGAGCCCACAGACAGGAGCACTCTTTGCTGGATTAAGAACTGGCTGGATGGCTGGGCCCAGAGAGTGGTGGTGAACAGTTCTGCATCCAGCTGGCAGCCAGAAACACCAGTGGTGTTCCTCAGGGGTCTGTGCTGCGGCAAGCTCTGTTCAATTTTTTTTATTGATGACATGAATGAGGGCATTGAGTCTTTCATTAGTAATTTGCAGATGACACTAAGCTGGGAGTATGCGTTGATCTGTTGCAGGGTAAGAGGGCTCTGCAGAGAGACCTGGAATGGTTTGATGGATGGGCAGAGTCCAATAAGATGGAGTTTAATAAGTCCAAGTGCCAAGATATGCATTTTGGCCACAATAACCCTCTGCAATGTTACAGGCTGGGGATGGTGTGCCTGGACAGTGTTCAGGAAGAAAGGGACCTGGGGGTACTGGTGACAGCAGCTGAACATGAGCCAGCAGTGTGCCCTGGTGGCCAAAAGGCCAACAGCAACCTAGAATGTATCAGGAATAGTGTGAGCAGCAGGAGCAGGGAGGTCATTCTTCCCCTGTACTCAGCACTGGTGAGGGCACAGCTTGAGTTCTGTGTCCAGTTCTGGACCCCTCAGGAAAGACACTGAAAAGCTTGAGCACATCCAGAGGAGGCAACAAGGCTGGTGAGGGACTTGGAACACAAACCCTGTCAGGAACAACTGAGGGAGCTGGGGTAGTTTAGCTTGGAGAAGACTCAGAGGTGACCTTATCACTCTCTGTTAACTCCCTGAAAGGTGGTTGTAGTCAGGTGGGGGTTGATCTCTTTCTCCAGGCAGCAACTGATAGAACGAGAGGACACAGTCTTAAGCTGTGCCAAGGGAAATACAGGTTGGATATTACAAAAAAGTTTTTTATGGAAAGGGTGATAAAGGACTGGAATGGTCTGTCTGGGGAGGTGGTGGAGTCACCATCCCTGGATGTGTTTAAAGAAAAACTGGATGTGGCACTCAATGCCATGGTTTAGTTAAGGTGTTAGGGCATGTGTTGGACTCGATGATCTTGAAGGTCACTTCCAACCTAGTAATTCTGTGATTCTGTGATCATGGGCGTTGCACTAGGCCTTCAGGTCCTCTTGACTTGTCATAATTCAGTCAGTCACCTTTAACAGCATCCCAGGGTTTGCTGACATTTCTGTAGCCTTTTCTGGACACCACAAGACAGTAAGGCCAACAAGGAGCCATTTCATCAACACTGGATTTGCTAAAGTATAACCTACCTTTGCTCACCTCAACCACACCACTGATGTTGGGTGACTCCTGGTAGGTAAAGGTCTCTTCTGGTAATATAAATGTCCATGGCAGAAAGGAAGTTAATGTAATTCACTTATTCAGTTATAATTGACCAGTCATAGAATCACAGAACAAGCTGAGTTGGAAGGGGCCCACAGGGACAATAAAGTCCAACTGCTGGTCCTGCACAAGACACCCCAAGAGTCACACCATCTACCTGAGAGTATTGTTCAAATACTTCTTGAACTCGGTCAGCCTTGGTGCTGTGACCACTTCCCTGGAGAACCTGTTCCAGTGCCCAAACACCCTCTGGGTGAAAAACCAGTTTTGCCAAATACTGATCTCTTCGCTACCCTATCCCAGCATCTCTCTTTTCTCTGCAACCCCTGAGCTGCCACAAGGAACGACATGACTGAGACACAGACCCTCTCTGATGTTTTTGAAGACAAAAATGTCTGGGAAAAGTGGCATTAGTGATACTCCCCTGTGCTTTTACTTCATTAGGTTGTGAACTGTCCCTTTGTAGTCTGTGCCACTGAGTCAGTGTTCTCTGCAGAGGCTGTGCTACAACAACAAAGCTGTTAGGCAAAAGATGGGGCCCTAAAAAAGTTGAGTCATGCAAGAGACACCAGTCAGTTTATGACAAAAATTGTACAATTCCATCAGGTAGAATGAAAACACATGGCTGTCCTTGGCCTAGGATAAGAACATGATCAACAATGGCACAACAGCCTGCAGGTTCCCTTGTTGTCAGTGTGAGAAAGCCTGGTAGCACATCAAGCCCAGGGTTCTGACTCCTGACTGACATAGGGGCTGGAGGAGAGGTGTCCAGCTGCTCTTTTGCCAGGGGAACAAGCCATAGCTCCACAGGAGTCTTAAGTACTTGAACTTTAAATCCACAACAAATGACGAATGGCCTTGTAAACCTACAGAATACAGTCACCGATTTCCCTCTACTCAGGCAAACCTATCTACAAGGACCAGAGGAAGCCATGATTTTCACTGTGAGAGGTGTTTTAAGCTGTCATTCCAATAAATGTTGCCTTGCTGTAATGCCCAGCCTCCGTCCTTGGACTGGGAAAGTTGCCAGAATGTGGTCAAAGCTCTAGGTGGACATTTTCTCAAGATGATGAGGGAAGAGGGACAAAACATCATGTGCTTTTCTGAATTTGGTGCTTAATAAGGAGTGAGGAAAAGACCTACCCCATGCACAGGAAGGGTTCATATTTTACATTTTCCCACTGCTAGGGCATAGAAACACAATCAACACTTGAATCCTGGAAGAAACGTGACAGGGAGAGGACATACTTACAGACTTGCTGGAGGATGGAGGCTGGTTAGCTGAAGATAGCCCTGTATCTGAGTTCATAATCACCTTGAAGGTGAAAGAGAACTTATATTTGAGTTAGGCCTTGTCTTGGGGTCAGGTTTACAGCTGATGTATGGAAAAAACCCAAAAAACCATCAGAGCATGAGACATTTTGTGGGTAGTGCATGCCATTAAAAAGCTGAGGTTTGAGTTTGGGTCAGACCTAACATGAGAACAAAAATGGACTGCTGGGGTTTAAAGCTGTTGAGACAAATGCCTCCATTTCAATCTGATGGCAGATTAAAAGATGCAGATGAAATGTAGTAGAGGTGTTTTGCTTATTGCCTCTTCCTAGATGTCTAAGTAAAGGAGAAAAGAAGGTGGCAGTTTTCTTTAGAAAATAGAGTAATCTGACAGAAATATTAATGTTTCTTCCAGCCAGAGGGCTGAATTATTGAGTCAGCTGGCTCACTTAGAAACAGCTCAAGCAAAAGAAATCTATCTCCATTTGCATGAAGTAATTTGCCAAAGGCAGGTCTCTTTTTTTTCAGGAAGGTGTGGTGGTGATGGAGCAGCAGGATAACCTCAGTTTCTGTATTCTCTCTCAGGACTGTGAATATTCAGGCTTAGCACATGCTTTTCCATCTTTTGAATTAATGAGACTACTAAATTAATGGCCAGAGGAGCAGGTGACCCTGATGTTGCTGGCTCTCAACTGACCATAGACGGCTATTTTCAGAGCTACTTTTAGGCTCATTAACATCTCTCTTCTGTTTGCCCCTGGGCAAAGAGCTATCTTGGGGGACCATGGCTGCATGCTAACAGAGCTGATTTTTCACTTTAAAATGTGTTTAAAGAAAACATTTGTCTTAAATTAGATGGCCAATGCAAATGTACAATAAATGCTGTAGTGAGCACCTAACTCAAACCCAGTGAGAATCTTTCCAGCTCACAGGCTCTTGACTTGCTAGTGAAATCATTCATACTTCTGTTTCAAGGAAGGCTTTCATGCCCATATTTTTGTGTCAGAAAAGTGATCTGCTTTTCTAACATCATGCTGCTCCTTTTTAAGAATCCTTGTCAGTACGAATAATATTTTCCTTCTCTACCATTTCTTCCCATGCACCCTCTTGGTGAGTTATTTCTAATACCATCTGCTTCACCTGAAGGAGAAATGAAATGTACAGAGAGAGACTCGGTGCTCTTATCAATCATGAACTTTTCTGAACAAAAGCAGGTGTAGCAGAATTTTTTAGAGAGCAAGGGCATGGTCTGCTCCTGAATTAGGTTGGGCAACCCAGCCTGGGTCAGTAGGCCTGAGGCCCTTTTAGCCTAGACCCAGGGACAGGCCTGAGTGAAGGCCTGAACCTGTGGTGCAGTTAGAAATTACATTAAAGTATGTGGGAAAGATAGTAAGTTATTTATGAGGTGATTGGGACAGATGTTAGTTTGAGCACTCTAACCACCTTAAGTGTGAAAAGTAAACAATGTTTATTTACATTCTTGTATGCTGCACGCCAATGAGGGAACGCTTTGCTTTGTAAACAATATGAAACTGTATTAAAGCTGCCATTTTACGGAGAATAAAAGAGAACGTATGTAGCCACATTGGTGAGAGTACGTTACTCGGTTGTCTCCTCAAAGATATTGGGGTACTTCCCGTTTCAAGCAGGGGCTGTTAGGATGTTGTGAACTGAAGGATTTTTAGAACTGTGCTGACAGGGAGCCGACCTGGTGACACTGGGTGACTCCTGGTAGGTAAAGGTCTCTTTTGGTAATATAAATGTCCATGGCAGAAAGGAAGTTAATGTAATTCACTTATTCAGTTATAATTGACCAGTCATAGAAGCTGCATAAGTGAAGTTGAGGTATTCTGGGTAGCCTTAAGAAATCTGTGTAACAACAAATAAAAAGCTGAAAATGCCCCATTGTTTTGTCTAGAAGCCATTGAAATGGAGTAGGCCTTATCAGCCACTTCACTAGCATGTAGGCTTTCTGTGTAAGAAAAATAAATGTGTTTATTTATGATAGCACCAATACTGTAGAACTTTGACCCAACTGCAACACATAGAGCAAAGAAGTGGCCTGTTATTAATTATTCTATTATCTACAACAAAGCAAGTTTAAAGGTGAAAGCCAGGGAACTTAAGTGACTGAAACTTACTGCTCTGTATATTTGTAGTGGACAGTTTCCCTTTTAATACTGGGGGCTGGGAAGTTTCTTGGCATGTGATTAGTTGAGCTCTTGCCTTTGTATGGATATTGTGTTAAGGATGAGACCATCTAGGTAAAGCAGATCCCTGAGGATGTTTGCAGCAGCTCTCAGTAGCATGAGCAGTAAACTAGATAATTGGTGTGTTAGTTCTCATCCAATAATAATTTATTTCCTGGGAGCAACTTCAAAGCTTAATCCTAGAATTAAATCCCCTATTCCTCCTTGTGATTTTAATTTAGTTTTGAATGCTCTGATGGATTGTCTGCTAGAACATTAAAGACACCTTTCAGGTATAAGGGTGATTTTTCTGGCTGCTGCATGCTCTGTATGGAGAATAGGTGAATGCAGGTACCTTCCTGAAAAAACTCCTCTTTAGTTTTTCATCATGATAACCTGGCAAAAGGCACACTTTATCTTTTACTGAAAGCGATATTTCAGTTTCCTTTAAACCATGAAGGCAATCTGCCTAATCCATTTTGTATCTCTTCCAGTGAAGAGAGTCATCACTTGAATATGGAGAGAACCAATAAGATTTTCATCAACCAGAAAGTTGATTTTAGAAAAAAACAACCCCAGATAATCTGTTTGTCTTGTTAGGGTTGGAACAGGATGGAGATGACTGCTGGGCGGGTTGTGGTTTCCCATTCATTCAAGTATGTCCAGAAACTGTATCTTGTTAAGATCAGTGAGATGGGACAAAATCTCCTGCCACTGGAATGATCTTTGTACCCCAGAGGTGGAGAAGAAAGTGATGTAAGGCAGTGAGTGCTTCAGCTTTTCCTTTCTGCTTCTGAATGGCAGGGTGAAGGGGATGGCATCTATGGCTAATGCTTGTGCCATGTTTTGATGAAATACAGTACAGCATTTGATGATAATTACTATTTATTATTAGGGAGATGTGGTGCCTGCTGACAGGTTCTTCAGTCTGGCTGTGCAATAGGTAGAAGAGCTATATATCATCTTAGAAAAGTGACAGTGTCGGTTTGAAATCCTGTCTATACTTCTGCAGTTCAAAAAGAACATATTTCCATCTGAAAGAAAAAACTCCACAGTTTCTTAGTTCAATATGCCTGTATTTCATACATAAATGACCATCCAGGAAAACCAATTTCAGTGAGCCTGACATTCCATACTCAAAAGAATAAAACAAGTCTATAGAGATAGAGAGAAAGCTATTTCTCCTTTAATCTACTTCACATTGGTTTTGATTCTACATGACAAAAAACCAGCCTGCTAGTTGTTAGGATTTCTGGGGGCAGACTGACCATAGCAGAGACAGAAGGGGATGCTGCAATTACTGCAATGTAAAATGATGGGAGTTCAGCTAAGTGTCCTGGTATGACAGCTGAGACAACATGTGTAACACTTCAAAGCAACAGCAACAGTGTTTACAATTCCCTTCTGCTGGGCTGCTGTCAGGATGACTGTCCTTCGAGGAGTAGTAGTAGTAGTAGTAGACTGATCACTAAGTGATCCTTGTGCCCAGGTGTCCTTGCAAAAGACTAAAGATATTTCCCCACCCAGTGGCTTCTGGCTCAGTCTTGCTCTAGCATCTCTTGGTCCTGAACCATGTGCAAAAGAAAGGAAAACAGACTTCATGCCAAAATATAGCTGAGTCCTTCATCCAGGTGATTGTGCTACCATCAGGTTTGTATGCTTGTTTCTCCATTTGCTTTCCCTTTAATTACCTGATAAAATTTCTTCCACGGTGTTCTTTATGCGTATGACATGGCATCCTTGTTTGTGGACCTGTGTGGCCAATGTTATGGTGATCTTTCAAAACTGACATAGGCCTGGTATCTGAACACCAGGACATGGGCATAGGTTGTATTCAGCCACTTTATAGTCAGAGTGGCTGAGTAGAGCAGGGCACAGAGCACCGTATAAAAGCAGCTGGAGTCTTGGTTACCATGTCTGCAGCCCATGTGCAAACAGCCAAAGGAATGCTACTATGAAAAACCTTTTCATGGTGTGAATTATCCAGAACAATTGATCCATTTCATTGATTATAAGAAATTGTTTTCCATACACATTTTTTTTTCTTCTACTAATGCAAGAGTGTCTGTATGTGAACAGAAGACCTATCAAATGGCACTCTTTTCCTTTAGCTGCAGACCCCATTTATCCAGAGCCCTGGAAATAGGCTCTGATTTTATGAAGTCAGCAGGGCATTTACTAAAGGTCAAAGCTACTGTAGGGCCTTTGGTCCCTGTCAGTGCTAGCAGAGGCTGTTCTGTTGTGACAGAATGAGTGTGCTGTATTGCATCCTTCCCAACATCATCACTGCCACATCCAGCCCTTGTTGCTCTTGATATAAGGACTTTTATTTACATTCTTTTATCTTAGGCAGGACAAAAATAATATAGTCCTTTATTTATAGTAAACATGACATTTAAAAACCCTCTAAATTTGTCTTACAAATAACATTTAAGTGTTTTTGAATTGAAGAGATGTTTGAAAAAAGTTTCCTAGCAGAGATGCTATTTGTTTCATTTCATGCAGTTCATTCATCTTAGTTGATTGCAGAAAAAACAAAAGCCTATTCCAGCTAGTGAGAATAAATCCTGCCACACTACTGTGCTGCTGCAGATTTTGCAACATTTTTTATTTGGAGCCAACCTCCACACACATTATTTGCAATAACTATTACATCTTAATATAAAAAATAATTTGGGGGTTACATGTTGTGCAAAATCTTGAGAAGATAATTCTCAAGAATTTTTATGTGCCTTATTTCAAATTTGTAATTGACCCTTACTTCTTTGGTCAAGGGCAGCACACCCATTTTGTCTGAAAAGAAGTGTTGAATTGGGCACTCAGGCCCCTAATCACTATAGGGAAATTAGCCTTTATGATTTATTTAAGAAAAAATTATAAATATACATATGTATTATGTTTATGTAAGATGTGCATAGACATCTGTCAAATGGAAAGACTAGTCTCATCCTGAAAAGTAAACAAGGCTTTCATGTACCATGTAACTGTGGAGTTGTGTAGTTTTATAGAGAAAAATAGTTGATTAATTCCTTCATCTTAAGATCACAGAGAATTATAATCTTAAATATTGCTGACTTGCTTAAAAAGATTGCAGCCCCTTGTCAGAAATTGTTCCTAGAGATACTTCTTAACCCTCCATTTTGTGTTTCTAAGTAATATGCTGGATAAAAACCACTCCCTCTCTTTTTGTCAAGCTCCTTGTCTGCTTGTTTCATCCAGAAGAATGCAGGAGGACTTGCACAGTCAAAGTTTATCCCTTCTTGCCATACAGAAAGGAAAAAACATCCCTTGGCCAAATAATTTCTGCTATTCCTGTATCACTATTATCAGTGAAAGGAATGGCAAAGTCAAATGACTAATCTCTTCAGCTATTAGCAGCTTCTGTATGTAAGTATCACTCTACAGTTCTTTCCTCCCAATGTTCTGAGATAATTTCAGATTACTTTAGGCTTTGGCTAATATGTCTTCCCTTTTTACTGAAATTAGAAGGAAAAATATCACAGTCACTTTTTTTAAGCATGCCTAAAAATGTTAGGCAAATCTTTCTAACAGAACAGTCCTTACCAGCACCCTCTGGAAGATCCAGGCTGTCAAAATGAAAATACTGGTGTCTGCTTTTGTCAAAGAACAGATTGGTATTACTTGTGGTCACTGCAGCTACATGAAAAATACCACTGTGCACACACTACGCATGGAAATAGAAATCCATTCAAGCTCCAGATGGCATATTGATATATATGCATGCAGTGCTACAGCCACATTACAGTCCATAATCTTCCCAACAGACCAGCAAACTCTATTTGGACCATGTGGATCAATTCTGAGGTACAAACTGAGACAGGACCTGGGGGTTAAGAGAGAGTCCACAGCTGCTTTGGTTCTTTTAGGAGGCTTTCCTCCCTCAGAAACCTTGGCCAGATGCATGTTTAGCCCTGCAAATACATACCTGCAACAAAGGACCAGCATTGAGTGCTTGTCTGCTCACTGGAACACAATTCTTTGGTATGTGGGATCCAGCCCTCCTCACCTGTATTTTGAGCAGCATGTTCCTCACTGCTCCTGGATATAGAGCATGCTAGGTAGGTCCAAGCAACTGTGTATTCCTTGGAGGGTGCTTTCAGGGAGAGGGATGCAAAGGCTGGACAATGCAGTCTGCATCAGCACTGAAGCAGAGCATGTGATGTTTGGCCTGGGGTTTGATTTCCTACAAGGATGAGCGTAGCTGGCAGGGAAGCATTGGGAAGGAAACAAGAGGGCATGCTCTTGTTTCTAGGGGGTCATGAAGGACCATCTGAGCTCTTCCAAATCTCCAACCAAGACTCACACATTGGCAGGGTGGGTGTTTGCAACCATAGAGTGACTACACATCCTGAAGGCTGCACTTGACACTTCCACCTGGAAAGGAGTCTGTTTTGTTACACATTCTGGCTTTTCCTGGTAGAGGGTAAGACTTACCCTAGGGCCACTCTCTGGTGCTGAGGAGGGTAGGTGGGCACACTTTGCTCCGGCCACCCATGGCACAGGAGGGGACAGGGATGGATCTGTGACCACAGAATCAATTGCCCTGCCGCAGTAAGAGTCCAGGCATCCATAGGCAGGGCTGGGTGAGGATGAAGACACATGTTCCTTTCTGTTCAGGCTGATTTCATGTTGCTTAGCTTCCAAGGGGCTCTGAGAATACCAATTAAAGCACGGGGCTTAATTGTGGACTATCCAATTTGGATATTAGTGTTATCTCTGCTCTCACTGCTTTCTTTTTGTTCGGATCCAATTCTGCTGCCTGCCTGCTGGCTGGGTTCCTGTTGCTTTCTTCTCATTTTTACTATTTTATGGTAATTGTTAGTACATATTTTTTAAGCATTCTTTTTCTCGGTTGTTTCCCAACATGCAGGTCCGAGAGGGCACCGGACGCAGGGAACCCCGAGTGGTTACCGCGAGGCTGCGGCGGCAGATCGGCCCGGCCCCGGTGCCAACACCGGCCCTGGCTCGGCCGGAGGCACAGGTGACGCCCGGGACGGGCTCCCCCTTCGCCCCCGCCGGAGACTGACCCGCTTCCTTCGGCAGCGGGCAGGGCTTGGTCTCCCGTTGCCCGTACTATCTTTCCTCCTCGTCTTCTCCCCGTTTCCCTCACTGCTCACTCGCACAGCCCCCCCTCCCCGCCCCTTGATACTTTCCCCTCCCCACCATTTTCCGCGGGTATGTTTAATTATTATTAATTATTAAGCTGTTTTATTATTTCACCTTCCCATGCTTCCCCCACCTCCGGGAAGCATTCTCCGAATTTTTACATTAGAGGGATTTTTTAAAAAATGTATTTTTAGGGTAATGATCTGAGCACTTCCCCCTCCCCGCCCCGCATCTCCCACCCGGGCGGTACCAGAGAAGAGAATGAAGAAGTTGAGCATGTCTGAGGCAGATCAGCTTTGCAGGCAGAGAGGGGGGCAGTAGCTACTCAGAGCAGCCCGAGTGCTTGAAGCAGGATTTGCTGGTATGTATGTGGGTCTGGATTTTATGACAGCTCTAAGTGTGAATCTTTTACCGAGCGAGAAAGGAGGGGAAAAGAAAGAAATATCTACGGCTTCACTAAATAGATGCCTGCACAGCTGTAAGCCCTGAAGCCCTGTCCGGCTGTGCTGGAGGAGATGGTGGTGAGGACACTCCCAACCACCCACCCACCCCTAGACGAAAAAAAAAAAAAAAGCCCAAGCAAAGCCCGGGGAGGCGAGGGTTGTGTTGCCGGGGGAGAAAGAGGCGTGGGGCGCGTAGACCAACCCGGCCCCGTGGCAGGTGAAGCAGTTCCCCCGGGCCTCCCCACCCCCGTGGCGATGCGTGTGCGCGCCCAGCCCGCCCCGCGCTGCCCGTGGAGCCGAGCGCGGCGGGCAGCCGTGCTGGCAGCACTGCAGAGGGGTGGGGACGGCCCTCGCCAGCCCTCAGGGGCTGGGCCCGGGGGTGGGCGAAATGCTGTGCGTGCATGAGGAGGGGGCTGCGGGGCGGGGAGGGGAATCGCTTTCTCTCCGAGATTCACATCGCGCCAGCTTTCCCGTCTCGTATGCATGCCTATCCCGGGAATGGTGTAGTCAGCCCGTATCTGAATTATTTATAGACTCGTGCCAGCTGGTTTTTTTTTTTGGTTTTTTTTTTTTTTTTTTTTTTTTTTTTTTTTTTTTTTTTTTAAATTCCGCTTGTGTGCACTATTGGGAAATGCGTTTTGCCTTCCTTTCTTCTCAATATATTAATGTCTTTGTTGGGGAGCGTTTTCTATCCCCTTCAGATTCCTCTAATACAAAATTGATGCTTATTTTTCCCTTCAGGAAGGGGACGCTTTGAGGATAATCATGCTTCACAGAGGAACAGCACCGACGTCCAGTTGCATTAAACACAACCTCCTCCACTAGGGTTCCAGGAAAAAAAAAATAGAGAGAGAGAGAATAATTATAAGAATAATCATTAAAAAGGAGAAAGGAATGCTTACTCTGGAACCTGCATTTGACGATCTTCACCACTCGCACTGAATATCCTCTGAAGCGATTCTTTTCAGCTTTTGAATTTGCACCGCTTCAAGATTACCACAAAGAAACCTCTATTCTTTTTACAGCCAAATAGGATTGTTTTTTTAACTCATTCTCCCACGTTTGCCCCCGACCCTTATTCTTCTTTTGTGGATATGCAAGCAAGAAGAGGAGACTGGACATTCGCAACATGCTCTCTCCCTTGATCTGTCCGTCTAGAGGTTCTGCTTCTACAAACCAAGGTAGGGAAATTCCTGTTTCTGTGGTTTTGCTTGCAGCTTATTTTGGTACACGGGTTTGCCCAGGGAAGATCACTCACGGTAGAACAAAAGGTTTAGAGAGGCTGCTTTTAGAAGCAGATAGAGGGAAAAAGCTCCCCAACATTCACCAGATATGTTGATTCCCTCTTGGCTCATCAAATAGGACTTGAAGAGAAGGCGAAAGGGTTTGAGTTAGATACCACGTTGTGAACTGGGGGAAAGTCCCTTATGATGATTTTTTTTTTTGGGGGGGGGGGGGGGGGCTGG